>JALJCO010006115.1:10000-15498 GCA_023101725.1 Atherinomorus stipes | reverse complement strand
TATTCAAATAAAAAGAAACTAAAGAGACTAATACCAAATTAAAGCCGCAAGCGCCGATGAAGGCCCTGCACCTTCGGTGCCACTCCGGCCTATGCTGCGCCTCCCTTAGTCTATGTTCACCCTCACTTGAAGGAATTTGTGCCTACTTAGCGGTTTTAATAGGAATGCAAGTGATAGTGTACGCGGCAAAGAAGTCACTCTCCTGTTTTCGGGGGCGTGGCCATGGCGTCATCACATCACGTGAAACAGTTCAAGGTATGCCTGTCATCATCTGTGCCAAGTTTGGTTGAAATCTGCCCATTGTGTGTGTCATTTATACATGCACTTCCTGTCACCAGGGGGCGGGGGCTAAGGGAAAAAACCTGGAAATTGTCATATATCTTCGGTCAGCATCTGTCCAGCATCACACATAGCAAATTTGGTGCAGATAACAGGTTTTCTTTCAGAATTATATCAGTTTGATAGAGCCATTTTTGAAGATATAGAAAATATGTCCATGTGAATGAGTTCAGGGGGATGACCATCATCATCTGTAGCAAGTTTGGTGGAGATTGGACCTTTCTCTGTGTCATTTCCATGTACTTCCTGTTTCCATGGCGTTGGGCTCATATTCGCCATGGTTGCGTTTGGCGTATCCACTTGAGTTTTTTATTGTGGGATCATGGAAGCGTTTGACACGTTTGGAAGCACTTTCTAATCCATCGGCTTCATCATTGAAGTTCTGGACTCCAGACACTGAAAAGTAACACTTCCTCTCCCCTGGGGCGGGGGCTAAGGTGAAACCGGAAATGGTCATATAGGTATCTTCAGCATCCCGCCAGCATCATACGTAGCAATTTTGGTGCCAATATCTGGTTTTATGCCAGAGTTATATCAGTTTCAGGTTTCATGGCGAGAAGGCCAACTTTGAGGCTCCGCCCCCTCCACACGCTTCCAGATTTCTGAATGCAGAGCACAACTAGAAATCTCACATGCCGTGTGAACACAAAGAGACCATCGGGGTGACCGTACCATTCTGACGAGTTTACGCAAATGCGGCAGAAAAAAATGCCAAAATGTCAAATTTAACCCAAAATGGCTGACTTCCTGTTGACCTTAGAGCATAGGTCCATGAGGCTTTTGTCCGCCCTGACATGTAGAACAAGTGTACCGAATTTCGTAAAGATCAGTGACATGCAGTTCGGGGGACCTTGCCAAAGGTGGCGCTAGAGCGCAGTTTTGCCCGAGCGGTCACTAAAACGCCAAATCATGACATTTTTCGATTTTAAATGGAGGGGTAGCCAAAATTTGGTGAGTTTTCGTGCATGTTCAGGCCCCCAAAAATGGGATTTATTTGGCAGAGGAAAAAGAAGAAGAAGAAGAAGAAGAAGAAGAAGAAACATTTGCAAAACATGGCAGAGGAAAAAGAAGAAGAAGAAACATTTGCAAAACAATCGGCCTTCGCACCGCCTTCGGTGCTTGGGCCTAATAAAAATGACTAAATTATGATTTAGTGAAATTAAATATTGCTTTTGAATTGAGGTTGAAAACATTAATGAAAAACAAACCAAACTGTCTCAGATACATCAGAGCATCTTTCCCATGAACATGGACCAACATACCTGTCAGCAGGTGCAGACGTCTGATTGGACGTTACAGAAACACCTGATTGCAGTGATTGGCTCAAAGTGTTGCTCAACAAGATTTTGGCTTCAGAGCCCCATCATGCTTGTTTACTTGTTTTATGTTTTCTGTGTTTGGATGTTTACGACTAGATGTTTACGCCTAGATGTTTACGACTAGATGTTTACGACTGAACGTTTACGACTGAACGTCAACAACTGAACATTCATGACTGAACGTCAACAACTGAACGTTTGTGACTGAACGTTTACAACTGAACGTTTACGACTAGACGTTGTAGGCTGAACTTTAACAACTGAACATATACAACTGGACGTTTATGACTTAAGGTTTACGACACAAGGTTTACGACTGAACGTTTATGACTGGACGTTGACGGCTGAACGTTTATGACTGGATGTTAACAACTGAACATATACGACTGGACGTTTGCGACTAAATGGCAACGACTGAACAATTACGACTGGACGTTCAGGACTGAACGTTTATGACTGAACGTTCAGTCATAAACGCTCAGGACTGAACGTTTATGACTGGACGTTTACGACTGAACGTTTACGACTGAACGCTTGCAACTGAACGTTTATGATGAACGTTTACGACTGGACGTTCACGACTGAACGTTTATGACTGGACGTTTACGACTGGACGTTTACGACTGGACGTAAACAACTGAACATATACAACTGAACCTTTACGACTTAAGGTTTACGACTAAACGTTTACGATTGGACGTTCATGACTGAACGTTCACGACTAGACGTTTACGACACAAGGTTAAAGACTGAAAGTTTACAACTGGATGTTCATGACTGAACGTTCACGACTGAATGTCAACAACTGAACGTTTATGATTGGACGTTTACGACTGAATATTTACGACTGGACGTTTGCGACTAAATGGTAACGACTGAACGTTTACGGCTGTACGTTAACAACTGAACGTTTACGACTGGACGTTCACGACTGAACGTTCACGACTGAACGTTCACGACTGAACGTTTACGACTGAACGTTTACGACTGGACGTTCACGACTGAACGTTCCGACTGGACGTTCACGACTGAACGTTTACGACTGAAAGTTTACGACTGGACGTTCACGACTGAACGTTCACGACTGAACGTTCATGACTGAACATTTCCGACTGGACGTTTACGACTGAACGTTCCCGACTGGACGTTCACGACTGAACGTTTACGACTGGACGTTCACGACTGAACGTTCACGACTGAACGTTTACGACTGAACGTTCATGACTGAACATTTCCGACTGAACGTTTACGACTGAAAGTTTACGACTGGACGTTCACGACTGAACGTTCACGACTGAACGTTTACGACTGAACGTTTACGACTGGACGTTCACGACTGAACGTTTACGACTGAACGTTCCCGACTGGACGTTCACGACTGAACGTTTACGACTGGACGTTCACGACTGAACGTTCACGACTGAACGTTTACGATTGGACGTTCATGACTGAACGTTCACGACTAGACGTTTACGACACAAGGTTAAAGACTGAAAGTTTACAACTGGATGTTCATGACTGAACGTTCACGACTGAATGTCAACAACTGAACGTTTATGATTGGACGTCACGACTGAATATTTACGACTGGACGTTTCTGACTAAATGGTAACGACTGAACGTTTACGGCTGTACGTTAACAACTGAACGTTTACGACTGGACGTTCACGACTGAACGTTCACGACTGAACGTTCACGACTGAACGTTTACGACTGAACGTTTACGACTGGACGTTCACGACTGGACGTTCCCGACTGGACGTTCACGACTGAACGTTTACGACTGAAAGTTTACGACTGGACGTTCACGACTGAACGTTCACGACTGAACGTTCATGACTGAACATTTCCGACTGGACGTTTACGACTGAACGTTCCCGACTGGACGTTCACGACTGAACGTTTACGACTGGACGTTCACGACTGAACGTTCACGACTGAACGTTTACGACTGAACGTTCATGACTGAACATTTCCGACTGAACGTTTACGACTGAAAGTTTACGACTGGACGTTCACGACTGAACGTTCACGACTGAACGTTTACGACTGAACGTTTACGACTGGACGTTCACGACTGAACGTTTACGACTGAACGTTCACGACTGGACGTTCACGACTGAACGTTCTGACTGGGCGTTCGACTGAACGTTCACGACTGAACGTTTACGACTGAACGTTCATGACTGAACATTTCCGACTGAACGTTTACGACTGAACGTTTACGACTGAACGTTTACGACTGGATGTTCACGACTGAACGTTTACGACTGAACGTTCACGACTGAACGTTTACGACTGAACGTTTACGACTGGACGTTCACGACTGAACGTTTACGACTGAACGTTCCCGACTGGACGTTCACGACTGAACGTTTACGACTGGACGTTCACGACTGAACGTTCACGACTGAACGTTTACGACTGAACGTTCATGACTGAACATTTCCGACTGAACGTTTACGACTGAACGTTTACGACTGAACGTTTACGACTGAACATTCACGACTGGACGTTTACGACTTGACGTTTACGACTGAACGTTCATGACTGAACATTTCCGACTGAACGTTTCCGACTGAACGTTTCCGACTGAACGTTTACGACTGAACGTTCATGACTGAACGTTCATGACTGAATGTTTACGACTGAACGTTTACGACTGGATGTTTATGACTGAATGCTTCGCCGGATGTATATGCCCAGATGTTTACCGGGTGCAGTAGCGGATCCTAAATGTTTGTCTTGTTGTGGTTGCACTCCACGTTATTGATTGGAATTTGCTGTTAGTCAAACAGCGACGGCTTCAGCAGCAATATCGGAGATGTGAGTGAAGCACTCTGGGAAATGAAGTCCCAAACTTCATCAGGCAGGAGAAATGAGCAGATGGTCACAACAATCAGCGACTTGGCGCGTTTGCGTTCAGACTCACCCGGCCCACCTCCACCAGGTTGGTTACCATGACGATGGCAGCGGTGTTCTCCTGCCAAACCATCCTCCAGAAGTCGTACACCGTCTCCTGCATGGGACCTGCCACACACACACACACACACACACACACAGTGTAAACAATACCAGAAAGCAGGGCTGAACATGAATCTTAATGACTGTTAATTAATTCAGATGAGCCGCACATACGGACACACCAACACACACACCAATACACACACCAATACACACACCAACACACACACCAATACACACACCAATACACACACCAACACACACACCAATACACACACCAGCACACACACATAAATGTTTTTAATCACTGTTGACAGTCTGTGTTTTGACGAGCTAATTAGTTCATGCTAATACATCCCTGTTCTCAATTCTGTTCAGAACACACACACACACACACACACACACACACACACACACACACACACACACACACACTCGGGCTCTGTATTCATGCTCACACACAATGTCGGCAGAAAAACTGTGTTTGCTCCAGTTGATGGATTTCAACCTGGTGAGCAGCGTGTGTGTGTGGGGGGTCAGTTCTGGGTAAGGTGGTGACCCTCGTAGTTCGGGGCGTGGTGTGTGTGTGTGTGTGTGTGTGTGTGTGTGTGTGTGTGTGGGGGGGGGGGGGGGGGGTAACTGCAGGTGGATGGAGGCCATCAGCCTTCATCATTTATGTCCAGGACACTAAACTCTGGTGTCGGAGTCCAACATTGCAACCGTATGTTAACTGCACGTGCACTGATATGCATGTAAATCTGCACGTGCACTGATATGCATGTAAATCTGCACGTGCACTGATATGCATGTAAATCTGCACGTGCACTGATATGCATGTAAATCTGCACGTGCACTGATATGCATGTAAACCTGCAC
>JALJCO010006115.1:0-5000 GCA_023101725.1 Atherinomorus stipes | reverse complement strand
GCTTTATCTTCTTCTTCTTAAAGCAGGTGAGCGTTTCTGGTCCGTTCTAGCAGCTTTATCTTCTTCTTCTTAAAGCAGGTGAGCGTTTCTGGTCCGTTCTAGCAGCTTTATCTTCTTCTTCTTAAAGCAGGTGAGTGTTTCTGGTCCGTTCTAGCAGCTTTATCTTCTTCTCTAAAGCAGGTGAGTGTTTCTAGTCCGTTCTAGCAGCTTTATCTTCTTCTTCTTAAAGCAGGTGAGTGTTTCTGGTCCGTTCTAGCAGCTTTATCTTCTTCTTCTTAAAGCAGGTGAGCGTTTCTGGTCCGTTCTAGCAGCTTTATCTTCTTCTTCTTAAAGCAGGTGAGTGTTTCTGGTCCGTTCTAGCAGCTTTATCTTCTTCTTCTTAAAGCAGGTGAGCGTTTCTGGTCCGTTCTAGCAGCTTTATCTTCTTCTTCTTAAAGCAGGTGAGCGTTTCTGGTCCGTTCTAGCAGCTTTATCTTCTTCTTCTTAAAGCAGGTGAGCGTTTCTGGTCCGTTCTAGCAGCTTTATCTTCTTCTTCTTAAAGCAGGTGAGTGTTTCTGGTCCGTTCTAGCAGCTTTATCTTCTTCTTCTTAAAGCAGGTGAGCGTTTCTGGTCCGTTCTAGCAGCTTTATCTTCTTCTTCTTAAAGCAGGTGAGCGTTTCTGGTCCGTTCTAGCAGCTTTATCTTCTTCTTCTTAAAGCAGGTGAGTGTTTCTGGTCCGTTCTAGCAGCTTTATCTTCTTCTTCTTAAAGCAGGTGAGTGTTTCTGGTCCGTTCTAGCAGCTTTATCTTCTTCTTCTTAAAGCAGGTGAGCGTTTCTGGTCCGTTCTAGCAGCTTTATCTTCTTCTTAAAGCAGGTGAGTGTTTCTGGGTCCGTTCTAGGCAGCTTTATCTTCTTCTTCTTAAAGCAGGTGAGTGTTTCTGGTCCGTTCTAGCAGCTTTATCTTCTTCTTCTTAAAGCAGGTGAGTGTTTCTGGTCCGTTCTAGCAGCTTTATCTTCTTTCTTCTTAAAGCAGGTGAGTGTTTCTGGTCCGTTCTAGCAGCTTTATCTTCTTTCCTTTAAAGCAGGTGAGCGTTTCTGGGTCCGTTCTAGCAGCTTTATCTTCTTCTTCTTAAAGCAGGTGAGTGTTTCTGGTCCGTTTTAGCAGCTTTATCTTCTTCTTCTTAAAGCAGGTGAGCGTTTCTGGTCCGTTCTAGCAGCTTTATCTTCTTCTTCTTAAAGCAGGTGAGTGTTTTCTGGTCCGTTCTAGCAGCTACCTTCTCCTACAGGTGAGTGTTTGGTCCGTTCTAGCAGCTTTATCTTCTTCTTCTTAAAGCAGGTGAGTGTTTCTGGTCCGTTCTAGCAGCTTTATCTTCTTCTTCCTAAAGCTTAGTGTGGAGTGTTTCTGGTCCGTTCTAGCAGCTTTATCTTCTTCTTCTAAAGCAGGTGAGCGTTTCTGGTCCCGTTCTAGCAGCTTTATCTTCTTCTTCTTAAAGCAGGTGAGCGTTTCTGGTCCGTTCTAGCAGCTTTATCCCTTTATCTCTTCTTAAAGCAGGTGAGTGTTTCTGGTCCGTTCTAGCAGCTTTATCTTCTTCTTCTTAAAGCAGGTGAGTGTTTCTGGTCCCGTTCTAGCAGCTTTATCTTCTTCTTCTTAAAGCAGGTGAGCGTTTCTGGTCCGTTCTAGCAGCTTTATCTTCTTCTTCTTAAAGCAGGTGAGTGTTTCTGGTCCGTTCTAGCAGCTTTATCTTCTTCTTCTTAAAGCAGGTGAGTGTTTCTGGTCCGTTCTAGCAGCTTTATCTTCTTCTTCTTAAAGCAGGTGAGCGTTTCTGGTCCGTTCTAGCAGCTTTATCTTCTTCTTCTTAAAGCAGGTGAGTGTTTCAGGTCCGTTCTAGCAGCTTTTATCTTCTTCTTCTTAAAGCAGGTGAGTGTTTCTGGTCCGTTCAGCAGCTTTATCTTCTTCTTCTTAAAGCAGGTGAGGCGTTTCTGGTCCGTTCTAGCAGCTTTATCTTCTTCTTCTTCAAGCAGGTGAGTGTTTCTGGTCCGTTCTAGCAGCTTTATCTTCTTCTTCTTAAAGCAGGTGAGCGTTTCTGGTCCGTTTTAGCAGCTTTATCTTCTTCTTCTTAAAGCAGGTGAGTGTTTCTGGTCCGTTCTAGCAGCTTTATCTTCTTCTTCTAAAGCAGGTGAGTGTTTCTGGTCCGTTCCTGCAGCTTTATCTTCTTCTTCTTTAAAGCAGGTGAGTGTTTCTGGTCCGTTCTAGCAGCTTTATATCTTCTTCTTAAAGCAGGTGAGTGTGACTTCTGGTCCGTTCTAGCAGCTTTATCTTCTTCTTCTTAAAGCAGGTGAGTGTTTCTGGTCCGTTTTAGCAGTTTTATCTTCTTCTTCTTAAAGCAGGTGAGCGTTTCTGGTCCGTTCTAGCAGCTTTATCTTCTTCTTCTTAAAGCAGGTGAGTGTTTCTGGTCCGTTCTAGCAGCTTTATCTTCTTCTTTCTTCTTAAAGCAGGTGAGTGTTTCTGGTCCCGTTCTAGCAGCTTTATCTTATTCTTCTTAAAGCAGGTGAGTGTTTCTGGTCCGTTCTAGCAGCTTTATCTTCTTCTTCTTAAAGCAGTTCAGTGCTTCTAGTCCATTCTAGCAGCTTCATCTTCTTAACTTCTTAAAGCAGGTGAGCGTTTCTGGTCCGGTTCTAGCAGCTTTATCTTCTTCTTCTTAAAGCAGGTGAGCGTTTCTGGTCCGTTCTAGCAGCTTAATCTTTATCGTCTTCTTAAAGCCAGGTGAGTGTTTCTGGTCCGTTCTAGCAGCTTTATCTTCTTTTCTTCTTAAAGCAGGTGAGTGTTTCTGGTCCGTTCTAGCAGCTTTTTTCTTCTTTCTTCTTAAAGCAGGTGGGAGTTGCTTGGTCCGTTCTAGCAGCTTTATCTTCTTCTTAAAAGCAGGTGAGTGTTTCTGGTCCGTTCTAGCAGCTTTATCTTCTTCTTCTTAAAGCAGGTGAGTGTTTCTGGTCCGTTCTAGCAGCTTTATCTTCTTCTTCTTCTTAAAGCAGGTGAGTGTTTCTGGTCCGTTCTAGCAGCTTTATCTTCTTCTTCTTAAAGCAGGTGAGTGTTTCGGGTCCGTTCTAGCAGCTTCTTTGATTTCTTCTTCTTCTTAAAGCAGGTGAGTGTTTCTGGTCCGTTCTAGCAGCTTTATCTTCTTCTTCTTAAAGCAGGTGAGCGTTTCTGGTCCGTTCTAGCAGCTGTTATCTTCTTCTTTTTAAAGCAGGTGAGTGTTTCTGGGTCCGTTCTAGCAGCTTTATCTTCTTCTTTTTAAAGCAGGTGAGTGTTTCTGGTCCGTTCTGTAGCAGCTTTATCTTCTTCTTCTTAAAGTAGGTGAGCGTTTCTGGTCCGTTCTAGCAGCTTTATCTTCTTCTTCTTAAAGCAGGTGAGTGTTTCTGGTCCATTCTAGCAGCTTTATCTTCTTCTTCTTCTTAAAGCAGGTGAGTGTTTCTGGTCCGTTCTAGCAGCTTTATCTTCTTCTTCTCTTAAAGCAGGTGAGTGTTTCTGGTCCGTTCTAGCAGCTTTATCTTCTTCTTCTTCTTAAAGCAGGTGAGTGTTTCTGGTCCGTTCTAGCAGCTTTATCTTTCTTCTTCTTCTTAAAGCAGGTGAGTGTTTCTGGTCCGTTCTAGTAGCTTTATCTTCTTCTTCTTCTTAAAGCAGGTGAGTGTTTCTGGTCCGTTCTAGCAGCTTTATCTTCTTCTTCTTAAAGCAGGTGAGCGTTTCTTGGTCCGTTCTAGCAGCTTTATCTTCTTCTTTTTAAAGCAGGTGAGTGTTTCTGGTCCGTTCTAGCAGCTTTATCTTCTTCTTGAAGCAGGTGAGTGTTTCTGGTCCTAGCTTCTAGCAGCTTTATCTTCTTCTTCTTAAAGCAGGCTAGCTGCTTTCTGGTCCGTTCTAGCAGCTTTATCTTCTTCTTCTTAAAGCAGGTGAGTGTTTCTGGTCCATTCTAGCAGCTTCATCTTCTTCTTTTTAAAGCAGGTGAGTGTTTCTGGTCCGTTCTAGCAGCTTTATCTTCTTCTTCTTAAAGCAGGTGAGTGTTTCTTGGCTGTGTGGTGGGACGGTCGTCTTGCTGAAAGATCCAGCCTCTTTTTTCATCTTCAGCAGATTCTGGTCCAGAAATGTCTCTCTACTTTCATCCATTCATTATTTCCTTCAATCATATGAAGTCTGCCAGTATTCCACATGATGAAAAACAGCCCCCCACCATGATGTTCCCACACTCCAAACTTCACTGTTGCTATGGTTGTTTTTGGTGCCATTTCTCCTCCAAACATGTTGTGTCTTATGACATCTGCAGAGTTCAGTTCTGGTCTCATCTGACCGGACTATGTTTCCCAGAATGTCATGGGTTTGTCCAGATGTTGTGTTGCAAACTTCAAACCAGCATCAACCTGCTTCTTCTTCAGAAATGGAGTCTTGCGTGCTGTGCGTGCATGAAGGCCATGGCGGTTGAGTGCATTCCTTCTTGTTTTCTCTGAAACAACTGTAGCTGCTGGTTCCAGGTCTTTCTGAAGCTCTCCACGGCTGCTCCTGGGCTGTTGGAGAAGCTTTCTGATGATTGTTCTGACTCCTCTGTCTGGAAATCTTGTGAGGAGCACCTGGCCGTGGCCGCTTTATGACCATGCCGTGTTCTTTCCACTTCCGGATGATGGTCCCAATGGTGCTCACTGGAACTTTCACAAGTTTACAAATGCACCTGGAACTAATGCCTTCAGTGTGTTTGCAATAATAAGGCTGCGTAGGTCTTTAGACAGCTCTTTGCTTTTACCCATCATGCAATGCTTCTTGTCTGACACCTTGGTGATGAGAAGCCTTTTAAAATGCATCAATCAGTACTAAAGCAGCTGATATTACTTTGCTCTGATAGGGGACAGGATTACTTTCTAAATACTGACAGACTCCAGCTGCTTTCTTGGCTTTCACATCTTTTTTAGTCTCCATTTCTCTATGTGTGTTCAATACTTATTCCCTGTTTCACTATATTACACATAACTTCATTTATGGA
>JALJCO010006114.1:0-24493 GCA_023101725.1 Atherinomorus stipes | reverse complement strand
TGATTGGCTTTGCTCCCTCGCGTTTCTTGCTTTGTTGATTGGCTGTCCCGCTGTCACTCACTTCTGTTCAACCAGGATGGCGCTTCTGGCTAGCTAGCACTAGCTCGTAGCAGACAGAGGCGCTAACGTGGTTATGGCTAGTCAAAATTTGAGGGGCAAAGAAAAGAAAGGGGATATAAGGAGTCATTTTAAATTGAGTCAGCGTACAGTTTAAGTCACGTATGAATCTGTTAACCCACAGCTATTTGCACATCAACAGTAACAGTCACCCAGTTAAAAAAGAAACATAAAAAAACGAATATCGTCATCTCATAAAATAAAATAGGACCTGTATTTGGTTTAACAAAAACGAACAAAACTAATTTAACTAATGAACTTGCTAAGATGTCCAATCAGTCAGACGTCTATCAATACACGTCTGTTGACCAACTTCTCACGTCCCTAATGTCAAATTCAAAGCTACGCCCTTGTGTCAATATAACCGAGATAATTGTGTAAATATTACAATGCTAACTGCTGAAAATAGACAGAGTTTTTAACTTTGCTTTTCAGCAGCCTGTTTGCTTGCATGTTTGTTAGCTAACTAAAGCAATACAGCCTTGTTAACGATCAATTTATCCATCGACACTTGCATTTTTCCTCCTGATTTGACGCTGATCTCTACTGCTAACGTTGCTACCGCCAGCTTTGTGTAACTTAGCTGCGGAGTGGAGCCTCATCTATTTCTCGTTTCTGTGCCAACTTCCTAGCTTTCGTTTGTGTTTTACACAGCGGTACAACCTCTCCAGATTATTTAAATCGGATTAATGTTCGGGAATCAAAGCATTTGGCTCGTCAGCACCGCGGCGCGCTGCTTACCTCTTTAGCTTCGGCGGTGTCTGTGGGTCCTGAGCTCGGACGTCTCTATGGCAACTGCCTCAGATTTATACCCCCTGCTCTGGCAGCTACAACTGATTGGTCTAAACCACAATTCATAAACACAACAACAATAAAACAAACAGTAGAAATAAGGGCTTTTGCAGCATTTAAATCAATGTGGTTTTCAGGACAATTTAGTATTTATGTTGCGATGTTTTAAACATAAAAAAATACGATTTTGACACACTATTACATTGATTAGGATACAGATTGATCGATATAACGTCTGCCACTCGCCTCTTGTTAAACCAAACTACATGCTCTCGAGCTGTGGAGGTCTGACAGACGGTGAATTTGTCGGTGCGTGGATCAACGGAGACGGGAAGATGAAATGTGGGCGGAGCGATGAGTTTACGGACCGACCCAAGGGCGGGAAACATGAACATTAACATGTTAAAAAAAAAAAAAAAAAAAAGGAAGGGGGGGCTCGTGAGATTATTGTGACCAACATTTAAGTTTACAATTTTTTTTTTCTGAAAGCTTTCAAAATTTGGTATTATTCGAGTTTCTGAGAATCAGAGTAAAATTGACCTTTACCAAGTTCACTTGAAGTACACGTGGTTTCTGGGAAGTGAATCAGTCATGTTTTTAAAGTACTTGTTAAACATAAAGAAAAAAAAATTTATTTATACATTTTTTTAAGGAAAGAAAGTTAAATAAACAAAAAGTTATTAATAATAAAGAAAATAATTAAAAAATAATAAAATAATAACAAAAAAGTTAAATAAAGAAAGTTAAACATAAAGTTGTTTCCATTTAATTAATGGCCTAGTAAAATACAATTTCATTTTTTTTATTCTTGATTATTATTATTATTATATTTTCATTTATATTTATATTAGGATTGTCAAAAGATTAATCCTGATTAATCGCATTACTTTTATCACTTCTAGAACATATTTAGGATGAAAGGTGCCTCACCAGGAATTCAGCATTTATCTTTTGTCGACTAGACCACTGAAACCCTGTCCTTACATGTCTCCCTTAAGTCCTTCAGATGGCAGCAGTTTTGTCCAGAATGCTGCTGATACGGTCCTCACGGGCTGACTTCACAACTGTCTTAATGTGAAGCTGAAATTCTGGTCTGAGTCCTGAACTACTCGCAGATTTCTTGCTTGGTTTTGGCTTTTAAGTTGTAAAACAAAAGTTAATGTATTTTCTGAATATAGCAGTGCTAAAGAAAAAAAAATTTAAAAAAATTCTCTTATTTGACAATGGGATTAATTTAGGATTAATCTTTTGACAGCCCTTATTTATGTATAAATTTATAAATATATATATATACATTTATTTATATATTTACATACTTTTTTAATATCTATACTTTTCATATATATATATGTTTATTTATATATACATGCTTATATGTGGAAAGCATATTCAGCCATTAATCGTACCATACATAGAAATGTAGTTAATTTAGTCATTTTTACATCTCTAATTTATTATCCTTATTGTTTATATATGGTGTATATATACATACGTGTATATTTCCCCTTTATTCTATTATATTAATATAAAATATATTTATTTGTACCTTTTAAGTTTTTATCTATATTTCTATACAAACCACAACAGCTTTAGATGGTGTTGAGTACCCCCATTTACTCTCTTTCTTTTGTATTCTTTCTCTCTTATTCCTTTGTTATGTGACCAGTGTCTGAAACTCAATTTCCCTGAAGGAACTTCCTAACGGGATAAATAAAGTTGTCTGAAGTCTAATAAGGCACATTTGAGGAAAAAAAGTAGAGCCTTTTTGTTTTTTGCATATGAATCAGTTTGGTAAAAAAATACACACTAATTTACAAAACCGATATCTTGTCACTATATTAGGCACACATTGTTTATGTGTTGAGTTAGCTTTTAACCTCTTACACATTAATGAAATAAACCTAAAACACTCTAAGTATTTTCCTGATGATTTCTGTCAGTGAGGTGTGAGGAACTGCTGCACAGACCAACTTATTTCTTACCTTATACAAGTCAGTAAGCAGGAAAGTCAGAAATAAATATATTCCAGTTTTCTTTCTATTGTAAACTCAACAAACATTGATCGATTCAACATCCTGTCTTGAATCCATCCCTGCAGACCAGTTTCGACCTCTGAATTTATGTCAAATATATGTCAAACTATGTGTCATGTGTCAAACTTCATTTGTAACTGCTTTTTCTCAGATTCAGGGGGTGTGAATTGTTCTCAGCGAGACCTGATGAATGTGAAAACTGACAATATTGGTTTGAGTTTCTCTCATTTTAACAGCATTATTCGGCCAAAACCATGTTTAGAATGTCTCCTTCTTGATCCTGAGTGAACATGGAGCTCTTTCCACCCTGGTGTCCCACGCACACAATGAAAAAGTACATGCAGCCTACTGTAAAATGACAGGAATGGGAGCCAACAGGGCCAAATTTTGGATACATTTTTGAAGAGGCCACAGCAGACATATGGCTGCTGTGTTTTTTTAATTAATCATATACATAAATGCACACTTGGTGGGGGTGTTTGACCAACTGGTTCTCATTTGGGGTCATGTGAACAGGCAGAGCTTTGAAATGTGAGGAAATGACATCATGTTATATTTCTATGTTTATTTATTTATCTATAGTATAAACCCTTGAGATGAACCGCCTCGTTTTCAAGGGGGTCCCCAAAATCACAATCAGACAAAAACTGTTCAGTGTTTTGCAAAAGCATGAAGCGGTGGATAGTGTGTTGTGCAAATTTGGGCTGGTGTTTTGCTCATAAATTATAAGGCTTTACTAATGATGAAATTATTTCATGTTAGTGGGTAATCATACAAAACTATAACACCTATTAATAGAGTCATGACATTTTTAATAATACCTAGCAATATTATTTATAAAAATAATTTATGATAGGCAGGAATTGAAAAGATAGTCTATATTTTTTTCTCTGAAAAAAATAGTAATTTCTTTTTATTATGGTGTGCTAGACTGTTAGTAGAGGACCACTTATTTTTTCATCATTTACATCTTTTATCCACAAGATGGAGCCATATCCAAAAAATGTGTAAGGAAGCACATGGTCTTTTGAAATATATACAGGTACTACCCAAAATATTAGAATATCCTAAAAAAGTTAATTTATTTCTGTGATTTAGCTTAAAAGGTGCAATGTACATATTGTTTGGATAAATAATATGCATATCAATGTATTTCAAGCCTTTTTTGTTTGGATGTTGCTGGTTAGGACTTGTGGCTTAAGAAAACCTCAAATTCAAAAACTCAAAAAATTAGAATATTGCATGAAATCAATTATAAAAGGATTTTAAAAACAAAAAAAGTCGGGCCTCCTAAAATAAAATCTTGCATCTGTACTCAATACTTGGTTAGGGCTCATTTGCATGAATGACTCCCTTAACCTGGCGTGGCATGGATGCTAGCAGCTTCTGGCATAACTCAGGTGTTGTGGAAGACGAACATGCTTCAATCACAGCCTTGAGCTCTTCTTTATTGTTTGGTCTCTTCCTGTTTAGCTTTTTCTTGACAATATCCCACAGATTTTCAATGGTGTTCAGGTCAGGTGAGTTTGTGGGCCAATCAGGCATGGTGATCCCATGGTTGTTCAACCAAGATTTTGTACTTTTGGCAGTGTGGGCAGGTGCCAAGTCCTGCTGGAAGATGAAGTCTGCATCCTCATACAGCTGGCCCACTGAAGCAAGCATGAAGTGCTCCAAAATGTCCTGGTAGACGGCTGCATTTATGACTGACTGAAGCACAGAGGACCAACACCAGCAGCTGACATGGACCCCAGGTCATCACAGACTGGGAAACTTAACACTGACCATCTTCTCCAGGCTGCTGTCAGCCCTCCGGCTTCTACACCGTTTTCTTCCACACTTCTTCCTTCCACTTAACTGTCCATTAATGTGCTTTGAGACACTCTGAGAACATCCAGCTTCTTTTGCTATCACTTTTTGTGTCTTTTCCACCTTGTGCAGGAGTCAATGATGGGTTTTTCTGCACAACTGTCAGATCAGCAGACTTCCCCATGATTGTGAATTCTACTAAACCAAGACAGAGACTTTTTAAATGCTTGGGGTACTTATGGAGGTGTTTTGGATTACTTACCTGATTAGAATGAGACACTATGAGCCTACAATACTGGATCTTTTCACAGTATTTTTTAGAGTTTTTGAATTTGACGTTTTTTTAAAAAGCTGCAAGTCCTAATCAGCAACATCCAAACAAACAAAAGCTTGAAATATATTGATTTACATATTATTAGCCTAAACAATATGTAAATTTCACCTTTTAAGTTGAATTACAGAAATACATCAACTTTTCAGGATATTCTAATTTTTAGGGTAGTACCTGTATATATATACATATAAATATATATACATATGGTTGTTTTAACTTATCTACTGTTGCTCATTTGAATTTTAGTACATCTTAATCTATTTATTTTACATGCTTTTCTATGATTTGTATTATTTTTGCAAACCCATTTAATTAGGTTTTTTATGTTATATTCAATTTTTTTCACTGTTTATGTTTCTTTTTCTATTATGTAAGACACATGAGGAGGTGGAAGAAGGTGAGCCAGGGAGAACGTTGCCGCTGATGTGGATGAGGTCGTCTGTGCTGACCGGGGGCCAGAGTAGTTGTTGCTCCTGTAAAACAACCTTTGTGTAGCATCTACACGTACAGTAGTACAGGAAATGTAATTCTGAGGGGAAAACCCTGCACTTTAACAGTAAAATAACAAAATCGAAACCACTTTTCACATGTGTCTGTATTTGAGTGCGTAACATGACCTCCTGGAGCCAAAACCTGCAGAAACATCTCAAATGGTTGTTTATTATTGATGACACGAGTGTTTATTTGTTGTCAGACGAAAAGAGTAAATAGCTGTGTGCTGTTTTTGGTGGAAGGAATGTGTTTGGGGAAAAAAAAGGGGGGGGGGGGGGGGGGGGGGTTGAGTGCTGATATGTGAAATTTTGACAAAGTAGTTAACTCTTATGGGATTGTACTCAAAGATTTGAGAAGCTAAGCTGCATTTTTTGGAAATGTGTTGGGAAAAGCTGCATGAATGTGAGGTCTATGAAAGCCTGAAAATTTGTAAAGCAACTTGTTTCCCCATTAAAACTCATCTTTCTCATGGGAGATGGCATGTAGATATGCATTACGACACCTGCAAGTTTGGGACTTGATTCAGGTCTTGTTATAAAATGGCATAATATATGTGGGGAAGTTTAGAAAGGGAAAGTATTCAGTAGCTGAACAGTCACATGTTCAAGGCATGTTGAGTGTGATTGTGACTACTGACAGTCTGTGTGCTTCCCTGACAATGACAGGAAGCTTGTTCAGAGGGGAAGAGGTCATAAAGGAAAAGGCTCTGCCCCTGATGTTTCACATGTTAGAGGAAACTCCGGGTATCTGCTGGTAGACCGAGAAGTATAAACCCGCACAATGACAGAAAAATATGGTTTGTGTTGACAAATGCAGCTACTGCTAATCAGTCACAGAAGGACAGCTGTGGAGGTCTTATACAGGAAAAAGAAACGGAAAAATGAATTAAAATTAATTGATTAAATAAAAAAATTAAATGAAATTGAATTAAAATGATGAAACAATAAATGTATGAAATTTATATAAAAATATTATTAATAATAATAATACATTATTAAATTAATTTAATTTAGGAAATTAAAATGAGTTAAATTTATCAAAATAAAAGAAGACTGACATTTATTCTTACTTTTATTTGATTTTAAACCATGACAATACATGCTTTGTCTTCATGTAAACATGTTTTCCTGAATGAAAGACCTGCAACGTTTTAAAAAATAGTTCACAGGAAAAAGTTTTGTTCACTTTCTAATACTTACTACAGTTACTTACTAATACTTACTTACTTTAGTCTCACAACACTAAAGAGATATGTTTCTAAACTCACTATATTTGCTTTTGGGGATGGGTTAAACTGCTCAGCCATGTCTTTGTAACGGACGCAGGATGTGGTTTCTTCTAGAACAGTGATTTTCAAACTTCTAGAGCCACGACCCTCAAAATAACATACTATGGTGTTCCTGACTGAGTGGTTAATTGTATAATTCTTCTAATGGGTCACCTTTGGCCATCCTCTTAATGTCAGACTAGGAAACTGTCCCCATCTTCATAAATAACTCCATCAACTTCATAACTATCAATACTGATACTTTTTTTGTCATAAATGACAGGATTGTCTAGTGTGCATTAATATTTTTATTGCAAGGGCAGTATGAAATATACATAAAACATAACATAAGTACTGGAAAGAAATTTTTAAAGCAATAATACATTTTGTTGCAAAAATGAGACCATTTACATTTTTCTTTATTTTTTTTTTAATGATCAGATCATTCAACTACAGGTTAAAATAAGATTTAAATTTATTTTATGGAAAACGTTTAAATATAAAACGGAATAGTGATATTATAAACATACTAAAAAATAATGTGCAATAACCTGAATTGTACCCCTGAAAAATAAAAACAAAACATCATCATCACTAATAGCAGCAGCATCACAACATAACATCTGATCATGTGATCTCTATAATCCCTGGCTGCTTTCACACATCATTTCATTGCCTAAAACTCTCAGAAGTGAAAACAAAATTGGATGTTTTGTATCTGTACAGTGGCATCTCAATATTCCCGATATTCTGATTGGCTTATATCGAAGTATCGACTCCAGAGTATCAATATGCTCCTTTCTCTTTTGTATGATCAGTCAACAAGTTCAACCTCTGGTTCATTGATCACTTTGTTCTGTCATTCCAGTTCATTAAAATGTTTTTTTTTTTTTTACTTTTAAACCATTATTGAACCACAGAGATTTTTATGCTTATGAACCTCATTTTTTAAAAATATTTCAAAATCTATATGTAAAAAGACCAGATTTTTATCTTCATATTGGTTGAATTCTAGTTTTTCTTTTATTTTATTCTTAATGTTTTTATTTGAACTGTTTTCATCCTTGTTTCTTGTTCAAGAGTCATGCCACCCCTTTTTCATGGGGGAGCATCATTTTCTTTGAAAAAGAGACATGATCTCAGTGAAGCCTTTCTGGTAAAAGACGGGCCAAGTGAAAATAAATAGTGTCAAAGCACGTGCTATAATTGTTGCTTTTTCTGTTTTTATCATACTGTCTTGTCATTTTCTGATCTGTTTTTTCAGTAAGAACATTTTAAATGTGTGAATCACTGAAGAAAGAACAAAGCGCCTCTCACATATTGTCCATAAGAGGGCAACAGAATCCATGTATTTGTGTTTTCTCAGCATCTTAATACATTCTCAGTGAGTTTATGGGAATATTTGTTTTTATTAAAATGCTTATTTAAAGTTTATTTTAAAGACTTTATTTATACCTTGTTTTATTAAATATAGAAGATGGGATTTGACAGACCTAACTTCTTAAGATTTTCAATTTTTTGTTTGTGTAGTAAGACATCAGTGTGAAAGGGGAGTGTGTGAGGTACAGACAAACACCTTTTTGGGTGTTTGATTGCTTAGTTTACTTTTCAACACAAGAATCTGTTAACTATGCACTCATTTAATTATGAGGCCATTTTCCAGGAGGGAGAGTTGAAATGGCGTAGCAAACAAACAGTCCATGTAAGAATGTGTTATCATCTGGTTTCAACAAACGTGTGGTTGTTAATGTGGTCCATATGTTGAGCATAGGAGATCCATTCAAACATATCAAGATGTTTGGAGCAGTCACAGCATACGGTGCAGGTTTCAGCTGAATTAAAAGGAGATGCTGCATTTTCAACAGAGCTCAGATGACTGAGCTGCAGTGATTTGGGGCATAAACCCATTTTTACAATAAAACTGGTACCATAAAAACGTCTCGTCTTTCCATCTGCTTCCAGGAGCTAGAAATCAAAGTCAGAACATGTGAGATAGTAATACTCAGAAGTAGAAACTTGGGTGGTGTCAACACCAACCTCGTTTTTTTATAGCCTTTTTATGATAAGAAAGCATGAAGCAACAAATTTTGCCTCATCCCAAACATCTCACACCTCCTTGTGAAACAACAGTAACATAACTCTTTTTCTTCAGAATTTCTTTAAAATACGGTCTTTTTTATTTTATTTGACCATTTTAGATTTTTTTTTTTACTTAAAAAATATTAATTTTAATTTCAGGTTAGAATGTAAAAATAAGAAAAAGTCAAAGGGGTAAATATTTTTGCAAACTACTGTAGAAACAGTCCCAATACAGAGCCCTCTATGCATAACATGGGAAGATCTTTATTTTGTGCATTCCCCTGCAAATCTTTTGCATTATATTGCAATACTTGCGTTCTCTCAAATCTTGTTTTCAAATTCATTTACTGGAAGTGAACCACTAGCTTAATTGCGTTCTTGTAAGCCCAGTGCAATGTGTTTCTTTGGGGTAATGATGCTCTCTGTGGTTTGTCGTTTCTTAAAAATACAGTTTGAATACCTGTTTATCTCCATAAATACACGTATACACAACAGAAGTCACCATTCTCCAAGCAGAGGATAGATTTGCTAACCATTCTGAAAGCGGTAGCAGCCCAGATGCAAGCAGTCTGACAGAAGCCGCAAGCAGCGTCTGCAGGCTGTGAACACCTGAATTTGACAATTCCAAAGGAGCTGCAAACATTTTGAATGTGGTAGCATGTTATATTGTAAAAAAATGCACCAGTGTCATTTGGAAATCGGTAGCAGCTGTTGTCCAGTCTGACAGCAGCCATGAACAGTAGCTATGACGACTCGGAGTGGCCTTAACCACTATGGTTGCAACCTATATAAGCCAAACCTGAATCTTAAATATGGTAACATGTTTCATAAACCATTCTGAAAAATGCAACAATGTATATTACTATTCTCAAAGCAGTTGCAACTTCTATCAACCATTGTGAACGGTAGCAGGTGGTGTGCAGCCATTCTGACAGTGGCTGAGACAACTCCAAAGCTTACAGTGGGCTCTAAGTAGAACCACAGCACTGCAAGACCTGCACACTTGTTGCAAAAAAAAAAAGCAAAACATTTAGTGAAAGAACGCAAAACTTAATGCGAAGGAATGCAAAAGTATTGTGAGATAACACAAAAGTCTTGCAACAGAGACTAATTGTGAGGGAACAGAAAGGTTTTGCAACATAATGCAAAAGTTATTGCGAGGGAACACAAAAGTATTGCGAGGGGATGCAAAAGTATTGTGAAAGAATGGAACACTTGAGGGGAATAGAAAAGCATTGTGATATAATGTAACAGTATCACAAGATAGCATAAAAGTATAGCAAGAAAAGTATTGCAACAATGCAAAACCTATTACAAAGGAACAGAAAAGTACATAATGCAAAAGTTATTGTGAGGGAATGCAAAAGTATTGTGAAATTACGCAAAAGTGTTGGAAGAGAACATGAAACATATCGCGAAAGAATGGCTAGGTATTGTGAAAGAATGCAAAAATTACTGTGAGGGAATGCAAAATTATTAGAAGATAATGTTAAAGTATTACAAGATATTGTAATACTTTTTGTATGAAAAACGTGAAACTTATTGCGAGAGAACACAAAATTTTTGTGAAAGAATGCTAAGATTATTGCAAGAGATTGCAAAATTTACTGCAAAGGAACGCAAAAGTATTGTGAAAGAATGCATGACTTATCGCGAGAGAACACAAAATTAAATGCAAGGAAATACAAGAGAATTGCAAAAAAAGCAAAAATTATTGCAATAGAACACAAAACCTATTGCAAGGGAATGCAAAAGTACTGTGAAATGATGCAAAACTTGTGAGGGAACGCAAAAGTAGTGCGAGATAATGCAAAGTATTGCAACAACGCAAAACCAGTTGCAAAGGAACACAAAAGTATTGCAATTTAATGCAAAAGTTATTGTGTGAGAATGCAAAATTATTGAAAGAGAACGCAAAACATATTACGAAAGAATGGCGAAGTATTGTGAAAGAATGCAAAATTTATTGTGAGGGATTGCAAAACTATTTTGAGATAATGTAAAAGTATTCCAAGATACTGCAAAACTTTTTGTGAGAAAGCACAAAACTCATTGCAAAGGTGCAAAGGGAATGCAAAGGTGTTGCAAGAGAACCCAAAAGTATTGCAAAAGAATGCAAAAATTATTTGTGAGAAAATGCAAAATTTACTGCAAGGGAATGCAAAAATATTGTAAATTGATGCAAAACTTGTGAGGGGATGCGCAAGTACTGCGAGATAATGTAAAAGTGTTGTGAGATGACGCATAGAATTTCAACAATGCAAAACCTGTTGCAAGGGAACATAAAAGTATTGTAATTTTATGCAAAAGTTATTGTGGCGGAATGCAAAAGTACTGAGAGATATTGCAAAAGTGTTCAAAGAGAATGCAAAACACATTGCAAAAGAATGGCTAAGAATTGTGAAAGAATGCAAAAGCTGTCATGAGGGAATGCAAAAGTATTTAGAGATAACGTAAAAGTATCACAAGATAGTGCAAAAAGAAAGTGCAAAAGTTATTATGAGGGAGTGCAAAAACATTCCAAGAAAACGCAAAAGTTTAGCAAAATAATGCAAAAATTATTGTGGAAGAATGCAAAATTTACTGCAAGGGAACACAAAAGAATTGTGAAATGATGCAATACTTGTTAGGGAATGCGAAAGTTCTGGTAGATAATGTAAAAGTATTGTGAGATGACACAAAGTATTGCAATAATGCAAAACCTGTTGCGAAACACAAAAGTATTGCAACATAAAACAAAAGTTATTGTGAGGGAATACAAAAATATTGTGAGGGAATGCAAAAGTATTGGAAGAGAAAGCAAAACTTATTGCGAAAGAATAGCGAGTATTGTATTGTGAAAGAATGCAAATGTTATTGTGAAGGAATGCAAAAGTATTGTAAGATGACGTATTACAAGATACTGCAAAGATACTGCAACTTTTTATGAGAAAACGCAAAACTTATTGCAAGTGTGACAGTGTGGGGTCCTGTCACTATGTCTCCTTGATCATGCGCCCTGGCTACAGGTACTTGGCTACAGGGACGTCCCTTTGGCTGAATGGTCAGCGCGCATGACTTTCACCCGGGGGTCTGGGGATCAAATCTTGCCCGGGCCCTCCGTTGCGTACCTTGCCACATTCTGGTGTTGTTGGCAGGATCCATGGATTTGAAATTGGTAGCAGCCTGCATGAAGCACAAGAATGTGCTTGTGGAAAGAGGGGGAGAGACATGACAGTGTGGGGTCCTGACACTATGCCTCTGATAGATCATGCTAATTGGCCACAGGGATGTCCCTTTGGCTGAATGGTCAGTGCGCATGACTCAGGAGTCTGGGGATGGAATCCCGCCGGAGCCCTCATTGTGCCACACGAGGAAATGCAAAAAGCGCACACAGACACATAAGGAAAAGTATGGTTCTGTAACACTTTTTAAATTTGCTTCATTTCCTTATGACTCTGGTAAGGAAACATTTGACCCTCCTGGAAACTGGGATGTACTTCAAGTAAATAAAGGGAAATATCAATTCATGAGATAAACTGAAACAGTGAGCACTGCCTCAGAGGCCAGAATCCCTCTCTTTATAGAAATAACTTTCACAACTACCCACCACACCTTATGTGTATAATTACTCTTTCATGCACATTTAGTTTCATCTTGCTTGCACTCTTTGTTTTAAATCCATTTATTTCACTGTGATTAAAATCCATGCTTTGATGAGGCACATGTAGAACCCCATCCAGTTTAGCTTGATCTTTTTCTTTGTTTTAGGTGCAAATGCAGAACTTTTCTTGTATCCAGATCTTTACATCTTCAATAATCTGACCAAACCTTTTAACATCATGACATGAGAAATGGACTTTTCACCTCATACCCAGTCAATCCACTCAATGCCGTCAGAAGGATTGGCTTATCAGGAGCAGGAGCTAAAGTGAAAGGGATATTTCACACCAGCAGAGCTAATGTAATCAACACTCCCTGTCATGGCAAACACAGCAAAACTCCTCTCATGCTAAAACTCCCTCAAACCAGTTTGTTGGCATGACAACACGGGTGTGGGTGGACACATTGGTTTCTTGAGGTTGGTTGGCGAAAACTGAAGGCCTCCTCTGTGCATACTGAATAGAGTGGAGGTGATGTCAGACTAAAGCAAGAGTTAATCATTCTGATTCATGTCAAATAAGTGACTGCAGGCCAGTTCCTTTGGCAATAAAGCTTAAAAAACCCAACAAAAAACGATAAAACAAACTGTCTTCTGTCAGCAACCAATGACCATTGCATCCAGAACACATTCCAAATCTTCACTGGCAAATTGTAGTTTCCTGCCAATTTTCCCAATAGACATTTGAGTTTTATTGACCTTCTGATTATAGATAACAACATATCATACAATGTAGAGATTATTTTAAGTAGCTTGTCTCGTGAGGATTGACAGCTGGGGATTAAAATGCTCTTCAGATCTTCTGCCATTGTCACTCACAGCTAGCACTCATATGGAGTCACAGCCCCATTTCCAAAAGAGTTGAAGTGCCGTGTAATATGTGAATAAAAGCAGCAATCAGTTATTTGCATATCTCATAAAGTAGTTACGGTTATAATAGAGCCAACAATCAATATATCAAAGAAACTTTGCAACAGGAATGTTGTCCCATTCCTGTCTGATTCATGAATTTAGGTGGTCAGTAGTTACTTTGCTAAATTTTGCATTCTCAGAGAGAAATGGAGGGAAGAGCTGAGAACATCATCAGACATCCACCCGGAAGTCTAAAGCACTAGTTCCCAAACTTTATACATACATACAGGTACTACCCAAAAAATTTGAATAAGGTGGAAAATTCATGTATTTCTATAATTCACCTTAAAAAGTGCAATTTACATATTGTACAGACAAATAATATGCAAATCAATATATTTAAAGCTTTTATTTGTTTGAATGTTGCTGATTATGACTTGCAGCTTTAGAAAACCTCAAATTCAAAAACTCAAAAAAATTGAATATTGCATGAAATCAATTTAAAAAGGACTTTAAAATACAAAAAGGTCAGGCCTCCTAAAGTAAAATATTGCATCTGTACTTAGTACTTGGTTGGGGCCCCTTTGCTTGAATGACTGCCTTAACCTGGCGTGGCATGGATGCTACCAGCTTCTGGCATATCTCAGGTGTTATGGAAGACGAACATGCTTCCAACACAGCCTTGAGCTCTTCTTTATTGTTTGATCTCTTCCCGTTCAGTGTTCTCTTGACAATGCCCCACATGTTTTCGATGGGGTTCAGGTCAGGTGAGTTTGTGGGCCTATCAAGCATGCTAATCCCATGGCTGTTGAACCAAGATTTTGTACTTTTGGTAGTGTGGGCAGGTGCCAAATCTTGCATTTAAAGTCCTTTTTAAATTGATTTCATGCAGCATTCTAATTTTTTGAGTTTTTGAATTTGAGGTTTTCTTATGCTGCAAGTCCTAATCAGCAACATCCAAACAAACAAAAGCTTGAAATATATTGATTCACATATTATTAGCCTAAATAATATGTAAATTGCACCTTTTAAGTTGACTTACAGAAATACATGAACTTTTCCAGGATATTCTAATTTTTTGGGTAGTACCTGTACATCTATGTTCGTGACCCCTGCAGCGACTGAGTGGATAATGGGCTATATGCACAACTCCACTACTTCCTGAACTTAGTCGTGCTCCTCTGTTTCCTGTCTTTCATTATTGGGCAAACTGATTAACCCAGGTGTGTCTGGCCAGTGTATCAATTAGGGGTGGGACTTTAATGCGGTAATTGAGATTAATTAATTATGAGAAATTAGAGCATCAAAATTTTTTACACATTTAATTGCAGTTTGCATTGGAAGCATAGAACTTTTGTCCAATTTTCTGGTACACCCGACTGTGCTGATGGACAGTGAGTTTGTAGTTATATTTAGAGTTTTCAGACCCCTCTGATTACTTTTTTGTATAAAAAACCTAAAAAAAAAAGTCTACCAAGATTTTCTGGTGTAATTGAAGATTTTTAAAGACAGACTTGAAAGAACGGGTGTTACCACGGGACCAGAAAATACAACTGAAATCCAGTGTGGTATAAAGTACCCAAAAGCCATACTTGTGTAAAAGTAAAAGTACCTTACTGGAAAATGACTCAAGTAAAAGAAAAAGTCGCCTGCTAGAATATTACTTGAGTAAAAGTAAAAAAAGTAGCTAGTATTTACTGTACTTAAATATCAAAAGTAAAAAGTACTGTTAAAAAAACGCAATTAGAAATTTGAGTTTAACATTTTCTTTATTTCTGTTCAGTTTTTTACGTTTTAATTTGCGAAGTGTAAAGGAGTTTCAATACCCAACCATATAGAAAAATACACACAAACACATCCTTACAGACCTGCATGCATACCTACCAACATTCACACCCACGTGCATTCAATATAAAATCATTCCTAATAAACTCTTAGAGCTCGGATGTGATGCAAACAAACAAAAAACTTGATTGGTTAAACTTTAACATGACTGCAGTGCGACAGCACATGAACACTCCATCCAGTCATTTCTGAACCCTGAAAAATGTTTTGTTCAACCTCAAAGAAGTTGTTTCTCAAAATGGCGAGAACTCAATCTCGCTCTTCTTGGGCAGAAGACCAGACCAACGATGCTAAACAGTCTTTCACCTGCTGCTGAGGCAGGTAAAGGTGTGTTTAGCTTCAGAGACGGCTGCACAAGGCTGCTACTAGTGGCTACTAGTCCCACTACAACAAAACAAAGATTGTACATTGGCTGTTAGGTTCCTTCTTATTTTGTAACGAGTAACTAAGATGCTCTGGTAAATGTAATGGAGTAAAAGTATTGATTTTTCTCGGAAAATGTAGTGAAGTAAAAGTAAAAGTAATCAGAAATAGAAGTAGTAAAGTAAAGTACAAATATAAAAAAATACTACTTAAGTAAAGTAACGAAGTATTTTTACTTAGTTACTATACAACACTGCTGAAATCTGCCACTGATAATCAGACATAAATGCCTCTTAATGTAAAGTGTGGACAGAAACAATTTAAAAAGTATTGTAACATGTTGCTGACTTTTAATTAGAAAACAGCCAGATTAATATGGTATACCTAAAGGGGAACGTTAGTTTTTTTTTAACCTGGATCTATTTTCTAGCATGAAATGCATTCATTTACTCACCCAGAGAAGTTTTGTTTTGAAGTTGTTTGAAGTTTTACTTGAATTGCTTTAGGAGATATTTAGGTCCACTCCAGATCAGCATATGTCCAATATAATGGAAGTGATGTGGGCAACCTCGCGCAGCCTCTAAATAAGACATCTGCCACAAATCCTTCATTTCACCAATGTTTTGTTACGAAACATTAGTTTAACCTCACCCTGTGAGCTCGAAGCGGCTTTGAGTTGCTTATTTGTTGTAATCCGTCTTTATTTGCAGACATTTACTTGCTATGGTGTCGCATAACAGTGACGTCATCAATGATACTGCAGTAACAATGTCTCTTAATAGCCCTGTTTTGTACTTTATGCTCACTTTGCATGATGCATAGAAGGGCAGTCAGATTATTCAAATTTCTAACCAGAATAATCACAGTTCATAACTTATCTTTTAATAACTCATCGGTTTACATTAGTTAACTTGAAATTATGTAAAATTTGTGGCATGTCCTTTTGATTGACAGACAGATCAACTTTCAGTGCTAGTGCTAGTGGCTATAAGATGTGACAGCTATACAAATTATTTAAATGAAAAATAACAGAACAGAGCACATTGAAGCTAATTTGTCAAAAATGTAAAATCTTGATTACTTGTAAAACAGTCCATTTATAGGTATTTTTTTTCTGAAAGTAGTCAGATATTTGTGGCAGAGGGTGGCTGGACTTCACAGTTAGCGCGACGACTGGGTCGATATGAGCTGCAGGAAAGTGAGGAAGCTTCAGATCGCTCATGTCTTTGATGCACTTTCTACTCCCCTTCATCTCAGCTGTGTTCACAACTCCAACACAGCCTAAATAAACAGAGTGGAGCTCTTTAACAGAGACATGCATATGTATGAGATGTAAAACAATTTCATCCCTTTGAGCATTCTCCTGTTAACTCTCAAGAGCCCCCCTTTGACGTGTTTTTGTGTGTTTTCTATAACAATAGTTTCCTTTGCTCTTGTCACAGGTGCCGTCTCATTAGTGCTGAATCACCAAGCTGACATTTGGTTGTACTCAGACTCACAGCATCTCCTTTTTCAGAGGAAAGCTGTTATCACAGCAAAGTGTTTATTCAGGAGCGCATGAGAGATTTCACAAGAGGAAATCATTCCACTTGCAGTTCAGTGTTTGCAGTTGACGCTGTGGGGAGATAAAAATTAGAGGACAGAGCAAAAGTATTTCATCAGAGTGAAAAAAATGTTTTAGCATCGTAAAATTGAGATTCAGAGTGTGGGTGTGTGAGGAATGCGCGACATACTGTAACACAGAAGGGAATAGATAATGTTTTGTTCTACTTTACTAGAAATTACATTGTTTTTCCCTTCACATTCCAAATGGGTTGATGTCATAAAAATCACCCAGACAACTCAGTCAAATAGCTGTTGGATAGCTACAGGGGGCCAAATTCCATTTTCGGGGGCCATTTTAATGGCAAAGTTGCGTAAAGCTAAATATTTAGGTAACACAATGGCATAAATAGTCATACAACTATGAAATCTGGCAGAGTATCTTGATACCAAGCGGCAACCTCCAGTGGCCAACTATGAGGCTACCCGGAAGAAGTCATATTTTGTAACTAGGGGTGACCCTCCTTTTGAAATTCGGAGGGTCACCCCTAGTTACATACACATGCTGCGCCTGCAAGTGGTGCGTCACCTCCACTGGCTGTATTTCCTATTCATAGAAACAATACGGAGAAGGGAGCAAATCAGGAAAAGCCTTTCGCTTCCACGTCACATCGAAAAGGGCGTCGCCCACGTGGGTTTACCCACCCATGGGAAGGCAGGTAACCCTCCCCCTCCACACTTGAAGGGAAGATGCTGTGACTGTAGCTGCTGGAGTTGAGAAGCTAAGTCAGCTAACTGTTTGCTAGCATGGCGGAACAAAATCGTTCGTGTGCTCTGTTACACACACAGAGAGGGGGGAGGAGGTTCCTTCAAACGTTCATGGGAAGGAGCCAATCAGAGACGCCTCATTTTTTGCGTCACGGATATTCATGAGAAGGACCGGAAAAGCCTGTCGTTGGACCAACCAGAAGGTTTTTTTTTAGACAGAAACAACACATAATGCATTCAATAATAATGGCAAACACACCAATATTAATGAAATGATAATGGAAGTAAATCTTTAAAGCTTTTAATTACTAATTGCGTATTGGGTAATGAACCCAATTTCACCGAATATTATTGAAAGAAACATCTTTTATAACACCTTTAAGCTATCACCCCCAACAAGACCCCCTAAAAAGTCATGTTTGCCTGACAAATTTTCATAAAAGTTTATATTTTTCAGCACTTTATGGAGAATGTCTATGCCTTACATGTATATAATAAACTTCCTCATTTCATAAGCTTCCATTTGAGCCCAAGAAAAGCTTTCTACTAGCTACAGGAAAGCTATAGGGGGGCTCCAAACAACGCAAGCCCTACTGTGAAAAACTACCGTACTGACATGATCAGACTTCGTTCTTCTGGTATCCCCAAAGTGAACAAACAGTGTACTTGTGGTTTTCTGAATTAGTTGGTGTTCAAATATACTTTAAATATTATTTCTTCACAAAATATTGAAGAATTTATATTAAAGGTATATTGTGTAAGTTTTGGCCACTGGGGGGCACTAAACCAATAACCTCCCACAGGTCACACAATTGTCACAAATTAAACTGTCTCTATCTGTGTTTTGGATTTGTGTTTGCAGGCCACTTTGATCAGATGATTTGAAGTCATCAAGCCATAAAGCAAAGCGCTCCAGGTCACATGATCAATGAGAGACGGATCCGCTCCTGCAAAGTTACAATGTCTGGTTTTTGAGGACACTAGTCAAGTGCTGTATAATGACACCAGAAATCAACAAATATTACTTACATTAATCATAATATTATCATATAACATATAAGAATATTTTAGGGCTGGGACGACGTGTCAGTGTAATCGCTTACATAAATATGTCGACACAAATTTTGTGCGTTGACTTGTCGGAATGACGTCGTAATGATGGCGTCCTCCGAGGAAAGGTAGCTACCACTTCCAGAAGCAGCGGCTCTGAGCAGTGGTCGGCTATCAGCTGTTTAAAATTTGCTCTTCACGAGCAGATCAGACGTCTGACACGCCCCCAGCAGAATGGCGCTGGCTCCCGCTACGAGTTTATACGCCATGGTTGGAAGAAACTGCAGCGCTGCTGTGTGCCGTCTAAATGTGTTACCTTGTCAAACATGGTGCAAACGGACCTGTTGTGAATGTGAAACAGCCATAAGATTGTTGGAGATAATCAATGGACTAAACGATGAATTGGAAAAATAATCTCTAGATTAAGGGGAGGCACTACAGGTAAAAAACCCATTTTTTTCATCATCTGGTTACTTTTGAGATTTTCATTTTTTTCCCTCCTTCCACATATTTTCTTTCGGACTTGTGTAAAAAGAAAAACAAAATAAAAAAACGTAAAAAAAAAAAAACATTTTAGGAGTTTATTTCATGATACTTTGTCTGATGCACCCAGATCCCCTCAAAATGCAGCTAAAGTTAGTGTTTTTAAAAGGAGCACAGCACCGTGGTGCCCGCCTGAACCCCCGTCATGTCTTGTATTGTTGGAAATGTCTCTTTTTCCTGAACGATGTCATCTCAACCAAACTTGATATTTCCAGTTCATGAATCTGATTGGCTCTGATGTCTCTAAATAGTGTTATTGAACAAAAATGTGGAGAATTTTAAAATCCAAAACTTTAAAAGCCATTTTCTCAAATGGAGTTTTTCTCTTATCTGGAAAAAAAAAGAAAATCTCCAGGAGCACTTACAGAAACCAAACTTTCAAGTTGTGCCCCTGACTGTATTCTTAAAGGGACTTGAGGCAAGATTAAGAAACAAAACTCGCGACTGCCGCGACTGGCGCTTTAGGTAACTGCAGCCACGAGCCAAGCCGTCACAAACTGAAGCTATAATATTGTTTACTCACCTTTTTCTCCGTAGTTACACTTTTTAGTGTCTTTCAGTTGATCTGGAATCGTTTGCTGATGGCAGAAGAATCCATAACTATCGCTTACAGTGTTTGAATTTACCGCGACCGGCTTCGTCCTATATCAAAACTGCAGATGTAGCGTCATTTGACGTCACATCCGCAGGGCAGCGCGGGAAATTTGGACACCGAATTGCAGCGCATTTTGCAGCACACAGCCTGTTCAAGGCAACGGAGAGAAACATGGGTGGAAACGTTATTTTTGGTATTTAGCGCTTCATCACACATTAGTATGAAAAAGGGACGATTCATGTTTGGTTTTTTCAAATTCCTGTCTTAAGTCCCTTTAAAGTTTTTACAGAAGGATTTTTTGATATCTCATTCACAGCCTGATTTATAGAACAATTCATCCCAAAAATATGCCAAAAAAATGAGTTTTTTCTGGTTGTTGATAATACTATTAACAACCAGAAAAAACTCATTTTTGGCATATTCTAAATTGTGAAATTATCTATAGAGATTCCCTGCAAAAACTTTTGACTTTAATATGTGAACAAAATTCAAAAGAACCTTTGAACCTGGTTTAATTAGATTTTTTTTTCTAGAAATGTATGCAAATTAGCACAATTTTGACTATATAACACCTAATTTGCATATTTAAACATTAAATTTCAGAAAACTTGCAATACAAAAAATGACAGCCCTTATGTGAGGAATAAACCAGGAATGCTTCATACTGGTGAAACCAGTTAGTTAATTTTTTTTACCCTATTTGCCTGTAGTTTCTCACCTTAATTGAAAAACAAACAAACAAGCAAACAAACAAAAAAAAGACCCCGCTAGGTGCAGCTTTAGAAAATTTGACTAAAATTTGGGTCGAAGGTTACATGGTGTCCCTTGATATAATTTACAGAACAACATTTACTTGCCGCTATGCTAATTTCAGTTGTTAGCAGTTTTTCACAACAGGGGTCGCATTGTTTGGAGCTGCCCTGTAGCTTGGTGAAAAGGTAAAATATCTCAGTTTCATTTTCTTATATGTTTATGTTCTACTGGGAATAGAATATGTGTTGATGACATTTGGGGATCATTCTGCTTGTGTGTATATTTGCCCTAGCTTTTGTTGTTTTTCCTTTGGAATTGGGGATGTAGTGATGCTTTGATTTCTTTAGACATTATGTTTGCATAGAATCTCGTAACTTTATTGCAGAACTTAAATGACAATCTAAAAATAAAAATAATGAGGGCTGAGATATCTGTGCCCTATAGGTGGGACTGGAGGAAAGTCATGAGAAAAGAGCTATTTTCCTTCTAACTGCAGTAAAGATTGTATAGTTTCGTATTCTGTTAAGATCTCCAATTTGAAGCATTATACAATTTTCTTTAATTATGTTTCAAAAATGGCAAAATATCAATAGTTTGAATTTTGACTCTATCTTTCCATCTCTCATTTCCCCTGCAAACCTTTATCATGCAATCCCTAACAGCTGTCTGTGTATAGTCATGTTTGTGTAACTGGAACGTCTGCATTAGTCAACCATTAGCAACATGCTAAAAAGATGACAAATTCCCAAGTGGAAGGGCTAGATGGCCTTTTCAATAAGTTTTGGATACTCAGCAAATGTTGAAGTGACAATGAACAGCTGTGGCCTGAAACTGTTTCCAGCTTATTTTACTGCACTGACAGTGATCAGTGACCCTGAGGCAGCACTAACTTACACCAGGATCTTCAGGGAGCTAAATCCAGGCAGCATTAATTGTGTTATTCATACCTCTGAGCACAGCTTGTTGCCCAATTTGAAGCAAATCAAGTCTCCCCTTTGAATACGACTGCAAGTACAGCTGCCATGTATGAGGGCTGGCTTGGATTCTGTTTATGAGATGATGCAACGACTGATAGGCAAAAACACACAAAACTGACATCCCTGTCAGGTGATTTATTCCACTATAAGGAGCCAAATGAAGTCAGCAAGTTTTATTTCATTCTAATTGCCAAGAGGCTCGAAGCTGGTTTGCAGATTTCTAGACTAGCATCACTGTAATTTATTATCAAGGTTATTAACAATATTCACAACTGTAACTCCAAAGATGTTTGTTTGTGCTAACAGTGGAGGTTTTTGGAGGTGGACATTATTGTGTCACTGCAAGCATCAATTTGGATTACAGCAGAGTTTTCTTTATTTCTATCCCTGCACCCAAACAGTCATTTCCCTTCCTCTTCAGCCTCTGGCTTTGTGATTGATCCTTGTGTCTTTTCAGCACCAGTATTGTTCAGCAAATTGATAAGCAGCTGATACATGCTAGTTAAACCCAGCTGCAGCTTAGTGGTCAAAATATTTTTAAGTACGTTTATTGAAGCCAGCACATGACGCGAGTTACATGCATTTAAAAGGACCTTCACAACACGCCTTACATACACTCACTGTCCACTTTATCAGGTTTACCTGTTCACCACCTGCTTCAGATGTTATCACATGACATGATAAAATGCACATTATCAGTGGTTATCAGCCCATTCGCATGGGACAGTAGGCCATTAGTAATAATAGTAATAATAAATGAAATGAAATGAAATGAAAAATACTTTATTCATCCCCGAAGGGAAATTCAGTATTGTAAAAGCTCACTTTTTTTTTTTTTTTAAAATAAACAAAAAAGTCAGTCAGTCTTGTTCTTTAGGTGATGGGTTGCTGGCAGGAATGAATTCCTGTATCTCTCTCCGTCCTACAGCGAACTTGGATGCAGCCTCCCACTGAACACACTCTGTTGATTCTTCACCGTGTTGTGGAGAGGATGGAAAGTGTCCTCCATCATCTTCATCAGCTTGTGCAGCATTCTTTTTTGAACGATCAGCTCCAGCGGCTCCAGAGTTATCCCCAGCACAGAACCAGGTTTCTTGATCAGCTTGTTTAGTTTCTTCAAGTCTCTGGTTCTGATGCTGCTTCCCCAGCAGATGGCTGCAAAGCTAATTGCACTTTCCACAACAGACTTGTAGAAGATCTGCAACATCTTGGTGCAGACGTTGAATGATCTCAGCTTCCTTAAGAAGTAGAGTCTGCTCTGACCTTTCTTGTAGATGTAGTCACTGTTGCATTTCCAGTCGAGTCTGTTGTCCAGCTGAACTCCAAGGTATTTGTAGCTCCCCTACCACCTCCTCCTCTTCCAGGATGTAGACAGGACTATGCAGCTTATTCTTGCTCCTCCTGAAGTCAACAATCATCTCTTTAGTCTTGCTGGTATTTAAGATGAGCTGATTGCTACTGCACCATTTCACAAACTGATTGACAAGCTCCCTGTACTCAGCTTCTTGTCCATCACTAATACACCCCACAACTGCAGAGTCATCAGAGTATTTCTGCAGACGACAGGACTCAGGAGTTGTACTCGGAAGTCTGAGGTGTACAGTGTAAAGAGGAATGGTGAGAGTACAGCCCCTGTGGGTGCCCCTGGAAAGCTGACCACTATCTCAGACACACAACCTTCAGTCTCACAAACTGTGGCCTGGTTTGTTAGGCATGCCGTAAATCCAGGTGGTTGTGGAGGGATCCACCTGGAAGTTATGGAGCCCCCCACATAGCAAAGCAGGCTGAATAGTATTAAATGCAATTTGAAAAATCAAAGAACATGACCCTCAAAGTGCTGCCTGACTGGTCCAGATGGGAGTGGGCTCTCTGAAGCAAGAAGATGATGAAAAATAAAAAATATAAAATAATAATAATTATTATAATTAGTAAACAAGCATGATGGGGATCCGAAGAATTTTGTTGAACACCACTTTGAGACAATCACTGCAATCAGGTTTTTTCTCCATTGTTCAAAAAGACTCCTGCACCTGTTGACAGGTTTGTTGGTCCACTGTTCATGGGGAAGGTGCCCTGTGTCTGGGACAGTTTTGTTTATTTGTTTTTTTCTTAATATTATTTCCAGCCACATTTCAAAAGCAATATTTTAGTTTACTAAACTATAATTTTCTAAATTTTTATTTATAATTAGTGTCTTTAGTTTCTCGTTATTTGAATTTATATCGTCAATTTTGCCTTTTCTTTAATTGGAGGACATTAATAATTTTGAGGACGACTGTGCATGTGCCAGACTTACCTACTGTATAGCAACATGGTTGACAATTTCAGTGGGTATGCACGTGTTCTTAAAAACTGAAATATTCATGACTTTCTCTTTATTTAAATTTCTTGGCGATGGGTAATAATAAGTCACTACAAGCTCCATCCGGAATCTCCAGGAGGAAGCGCGCGCTCCGCCTCGCAGCCCCTCTCGCGCACAGCTCGTCCCCTCCCTCTAAGCCCCGCCCCTCCATGAAGCCCTCAGTAAAAAGGCAGATAGACGTGAGTAAATCAGGGCTCACTCGGAGGTAAATGTTTGTCCTCTTGCTTTTGTGGGAACGTCAGCTTCAGTAGTTCAGCACTTTTCACCCCGTTAAAGTGACGGT
>JALJCO010006111.1:7500-18067 GCA_023101725.1 Atherinomorus stipes | reverse complement strand
CGAGCAACAGTATCGTAAAATTCTACGACAGCGACATGAGAAATAAGAGAAATGTTTTTATTTTTACTTATTGAGAGACAGACATGAAGCCAGAGTGATGTGATCTAATGCAGAAACCAGAGATGTCCGATATTATCAGCAGATATCAGCACTGGAAATGTGATATTGGAAAATATCGGTCCTGGTTTAATAATATCAATATTTTTGATCAACAATATTTTACGAATAAAATCTTGCAAGATCTTGCGACTGGCTGCTGATATTTCCCACCAAAATAAGAGCAAATGTGTATTTTTAGAACAGCAGCTGTAATAACTTTATTTCTGGACTCAGTGATAAAATTCACACGTGAGTCTGAAAACGACCAGAAAGTCCATAAATAAGGAGGATCAGTGTTTTTCGGTTGGATTCACTTCTCTGCTGTAACCATACGCCCAAAATCAGCTTCTCTCACTGAGACGATGATAAACTCTGATATTTAACATGTTATTAGTGATAACTTAGTTATTTATGCAAAATTGATAATAACTGTTAATTTCACATATTAATCTCTTTGTAATCATGTGTTCATATTGATAAACCCCCAAAACCCCCATGTTTTTGCAACATTGTGGGGACCATGTTCTGGATTTTACCATCACCGTGGGGACGTTTTTGCCTTTGTGAGGACATTTTCCCGGTCCCCACGGGTACGAACCCCTTTTTGAGGGTCAAGATTTGGTTTTAGAGATTAAGTTACAATCAGGTTTAGGTTAGGATTAGGACAAAGGTTAGGTTTAGGCAATCAGTTATGGGCGTTAGGTTTAGGGTAAGGGGCTGGGGAATGCATTATGTCAATGGAAAGACCCCACGGGGATAGAAAAACAAACATGTGTGTGTGTGTGCACAGACTGACCAGGTGTCCTGTGTGTGAGTAAACCAGCATCAACAGCAGAAGACCCGCAGAGACTCCCAGCAGCTCCCAGACCGACCGCCGCAACGCCCGACCAAACACCGCCCACTCCCGCAGGAACCGCAGCTGGTGGGACGCCTGGAGAGAGAGGAGAGGGAGGGTGGAGAAAGCAAATTTTGTATTAAAATGATGCAGATTAGTCCTGCGTTCTGAGACGGAGAACGGGTCCTGCATAGAGACGGAGAACGGGTCCTGCGTTCTGAGACGGAGAACGGGTCCTACGTTCTGAGACGGAGAACGGGTCCTGCGTTCTGAGACGGAGAACGGGTCCTACGTTCTGAGACGGAGAACGGGTCCTGCGTTCTGAGACGGAGAACGGGTCCTGCGTTCTGAGACGGAGAACGGGTCCTGCGTTCTGAGACGGAGAACGGGTCCTGCGTTCTGAGACGGAGAACAGGTCCTGCATAGAGATGGAGAACGGGTCCTGCATTCTGAGACGGAGAACGGGTCCTGCGTTCTGAAACGGAGAACGGGTCCTGCGTTCTGAGACGGAGAACAGGTCCTGCATAGAGACGGAGAACGGGTCCTGCGTTCTGAGACAGAGAACGGGTCCTGCGTTCTGAGACGGAGAACAGGTCCTGCGTTCTGAGACGGAGAACAGGTCCTGCATAGAGACGGAGAGGGACCTGGTCCTGCGTTTTGAGACGGAGAACAGGTCCTGCATAGAGACGGAGAACGGGTCCTGCGTTCTGAGACAGAGAACGGGTCCTGGGCGAGAGACGGAGAACGGGTCCTCCGTTCTGAGACGGAGAACGGGTCCTGCGTAGAGTCGGAGAACGGGTTCGGGTTCTGAAACGGAGAACGGGTCCTGCGTTCTGAGACGGAGAACGGGTCCTGCGTTCTGAGACAGAGAACGGGTCCTGCGTTCTGAGACGGAGAACGGGTCCTTAGAGTCGGAGAACGGGTCCTGCGTTCTGAGACGGAGAACGGGTCCTGCGTTCTGAGACGGAGAACGGGTCCTTGCGTTCTGAAACGGAGAACGGGTCCCTGCGGTTTGAGACGGAGAACGGGTCCTGCGTTCTGAGACAGAGAACGGGTCCTGCGTTCTGAGACGGAGAACGGGTCCTGCATAGAGACGGAGAACGGGTCCTGCGTTCTGAGACGGAGAACGGGTCCTGCGTAGAGTCGGAGAACGGGTCCTGTGTTCTGAGACGGAGAACGGGTCCTGCGTTCTGAGACAGAGAACGGGTTCGGGTTCTGAAACGGAGAACAGGTCCTGCATAGAGACGGAGAACAGGTATTGGGTTCTGAAACGGAGAACAGGTCCTGCATAGAGACGGAGAACGGGTCCTGCATAGAGACGGAGAACGGGTCCTGCATAGACGAGAACGGGTCCTGCATAGAGAGACGGAGAACGGGTCCTGCGTAGAGTCGGAGAACGGGTTCGGGTTCTAGAAACGGAGAACAGGTCCTGCATAGAGACGGAGAACAGGTATTGGGTTCTGAAACGGAGAACAGGTCCTGCATAGAGACGGAGAACGGGTCCTGCATAGAGACGGAGAACGGGTCCTGCATAGAGACGGAGAACGGGTCCTGCATAGAGACGGAGAACGGGTCCTGCGTAGAGTCGGAGAACGGGTTCGGGTTCTGAAACGGAGAACAGGTCCTGCATAGAGACGGAGAACAGGTATTGGGTTCTGAAACGGAGAACGGGTCCTGCGTAGAGACGGAGAACGGGTTTCGGGTTCTGAAACGGAGAACAGGTCCTTTACAGAGACGGAGAACGGGTCGTGCATAGCAGACGGAGAACGGGTCCTGCATAGAGACGGAGAACGGGTCCTCATAGAGACGGAGAACGGTCCTCAGTAGAGACGGAGAATGGGTCCTGTGTAGAGACGGAGAACGGGTCCTGCGTAGAGACGGAGAACAGGTTTCGGGTTCTGAAACGGAGAATGGGTCCTGCGTAGAGACGGAGAACGGGTCCTGCATAGAGACGGAGAACGGGTCCTGCGTAGAGACGGAGAACGGGTCCTACGTAGAGACGGAGAACGGGTCCTTCATAGAGACGGAGAACGGGTCCTGCATAGAGACGGAGAATGGGTCCTTCATAGAGACGGAGAACAGGTTTCGGGTTCTAAAACAGAGAACGGGTCCTGCGTAGAGACGGAGAACGGGTTTCGGGTTCTGAAACGGAGAACAGGTCCTGCATAGAGACGGAGAACGGGTCCTTCATAGAGACGGAGAACGGGTCCTGTGTAGAGACGGAGAACGGGTCCTGCGTAGAGACGGAGAACGGGTCCTGCGTAGAGACGGAGAACGGGTCCTGCGTAGAGACGGAGAACGGGTCCTGCGTAGAGACGGAGAACGGGTCCTGCGTAGAGAAGGAGAACGGGTCCTGCGTAGAGACGGAGAACGGGTCCTGCATAGAGAAGGAGAACGAGTTCGTGTTCTGAGACGGAGAACGGGTCCTGCATAGAGAAGGAGAACGGGTCCTGCATAGAGAAGGAGAACGGTTTTGGGTTCTGAAACGGAGAACGGGTCCTGCATAAAGACGGAGAACGGGTCCTGCATAGAGAAGGAGAACGAGTTCGTGTTCTGAGACGGAGAACGGGTCCTCACCTTCAGCACCAGCACGAACAGCAGCAGGGCGGCCATGGCGGTGTACTGCTGAGTTTGGCGCGCCAGCGGCTGGAAGTCGGTGAAGACGTGGCGCTGCTGGACGCGGCTCCACTGCTGATTGGCCGTGACGCAGCGGCTCAGGTGGAGTCCACACACGGACGCCGCCAGACACAGCTTACAGACGCCCAGCAGTCGCCACGCCGACAGCAGGTACCCGTAGCCCTCCCTGAGGACCCCCAGGGTCCCCCGCACCAGGAAGTACAACACCAGGCTGAGCAGGACCAGCTGGAAAACAGGGAAAGGATTCAGCGTTAGCCCGGAGGTCAGGTGGCATCGTCCTTATTGACAGGGATGGAACGGTTGCCGGGGGTTACCATCAGCAGCAGCTGCAGGTCCAGCCCTGTGATTGGCCACAAAGTCAGGACGATGAGTTCCAGGCTGGACTGAGCATGCTCAGAGACGGGGAAGTCCAGCGAGAACGAGAAGACGGCCAGGAGGTTGGTGTTGACGTTGTAGAGGGAGAACTCCACGAACACGGCACGAGTCCTGGAGGACACCAGCACAGGTTACTGCCCTCTGAAATGTTCTCTAGAACGGGGGGGCCAACGTGGGGCCCTGGGGCAAAAGCTGATATTGATTACTTACCGATTGTTTGGAACCGCTGCCCAGTGTCTTTTTATGAAATCAGGATTTTTCCAGCCGCGTTTAAAGTTATTTTGATATTTCTTCATTGCTGCACTTTTTTCTGACCACAGATTAACATGGTATTACATTGGGGGGGGGGGGGGCTCAGATCTGGAAGCTCTGCTCCAGCAGCTTGATCAGAAAAGCTCCCTCACGTCTTCTTCGCTGCTGTTGGGGTTTTTATTATCTCCGCTTCCCTGCAGCGTGAAGCTGGCGTCGTCCCTCACCGTCATCCACCGTTTGGCAGCTTTTGGAGTCGGCGTCTCCTATCGGAGCGACTCTTTCTCATGCCCTAAGAAGCATCTGCCAACCTCCAATCTCTGATCTTCCACCACACGCTTCCTCACTCTGGCGTACCGTCATATCTCTGTCCTTTCTTCATGTCACCGTTTACCTGAGATGATGCGTTCAGGTACAACCGCCAAACAAAAATGTTTAGAAATCATCCCCTGTTCATTCCCTGCAAGTGATTCGTCCTCATTAAACGAATTTTCTGGACTAGAAGTCAACTTTTGTCATAGTCTGACTGCTCCTGCGACTTATAATCAGGTGCAAGTATACATATATATATATACATATACACACACACACATATATATACATATATATATATATATTAGGGATGCACCGAAAATTCGGCCACCAAAGTTTTCGGCCAAAAATGACCCAAAAGTGCATTTTCGGTTTTCGGCTGAAAGACATAAATCACCGAAACAACACAGCCGAAACTTGTGATGATGCAACAAACAGCCATCCAGCACGCAACTTATGAACTTTGTGTTTTTATGTGAAAATATATTTAATTTCACTGTCTTTCAGCAGCCAGTCAGTTATAAGCCTGTATATTATTATTTGTTGTAATAGTCCTACAGAAAAAAATGTAAAAGGCATTATGGAATGTACACGAGTGAAGTCAAACAAACTATTTTATTTTGAATTTTTAATCTATAGTGTACATTCTGTAATGTCAGGGGTAAATAAATATTTTGATACTTTTGTACTTGATTTGTTGCAATGATTGATTTTAGTGAAGTTAGTACACATCGTAGCTAAAAGTGCTACAGTTCTAATAATTGACATTTTTTTCGGTGTTCAGTTTTCGGCCTTGGTTTGTTCATTTTTTGCTTTCGGTTTCGGTCAAGTGTTTTCATTTTGGTGCATCCCTAATATATATATATATACATACATACACACATAGATATGCGACAAAACGGCAATGAAGCAAAGACGAAGCAGCGACGAGAGGGAGAAAAAAATTCATTTTCCAGGACATTTTACTCTTTTTCTCATTTTCCATGACTGGAAAAATGTTCAGTCATTTTCCAGGTTTTCCAGGTTTTCCAGGACGCGTGGGAACCCCGAAAATGTCTGTCTCGTTCTCAGATTTTCTGAAATGAAATTCTAAATAAATGTAACTTGTTTTTTCGTCTTTATGACGCGTTTTATGACTGATGTGACTTTTAGTCCAGAAAATCATGTTCATGTTCATTTGCTGTCTGAACTAACGGATGCTTCGTGTCGACATTCAGCCTCTCCTTCCCGTATATCTGCAACCTCCCTCCACGCGTTCATGCCAGCAGTCGTCATCTGCAGAAACATTTGTGGAACGTGAGCTCACTTTCATTACGGCGAATTTTAGCTTTCATTTTTTACGTCTAATTTTCTTTTCACTGCATTTTGTGTGTAATTCATGAATGTCTGCAGACGCTGGGTTTCACTCCGACGCTGTAAAATCCAGTTTCTACAGCCCCAAGCGTGTATTTTATTACAAAGATGTAGTACAGGGAGCGTAGTTTTCCTTCCTTTCCAGTACTTCTGGCCGGTGAGCTCATCCAGCCAAAAGAAACCCTGTAGAAATCCTTTTTATTGACCATTTCACCTCGATTTGACCCGTAAATCATAAAACACTGAACGTCTTAATTCAATCTTTCGACGATAACTTTGACTCTCCGGGTTTCCGTGCCGTTTGCTACCTGTGGTCCAGCCAGCGCCGCTGCTGCAGCCGCTGCAAGGACGCCGTGGCCTCGTCCAGGCTCCTGTTCAGCTGGTGGACCAGATTCCCGCCGGCGTACTCGTCCGTCTGTCCCGAACGCCGCCTGGGAGGATGAGCAGGAGGACGCACAGCAGAGAGAAAAGCATCGGAGATCAGAAACTTCCAGATGTGACGTTAACAGCCAGCTTTTCCGTCCTTTCCTCACCAGTCGGCTCCAACAGCTGCTACGTTCCCGGTGTCGGTGGTTGGGGATGTCATCCAGGCCTTCGGATCAACACCACCTACAACTGGAAGAATAGTTTTACGTCATTATGACGACCTTAAAAGGCATTTTTTAGTTTCATCTCTTTTCCCAGTGATTCCCAGTCTCTCAGTGAGGAGCTCAAAGCAAACAAGTTCCTGTATCGCACTGAAACGTTCCTCTTAAGATAACTTTGTCTTATTTTGAGAGTGATGAGATATTTTGACTAGAAATGAGAAAAGTATATTTGCAGGGTTCCCACTCTTTTCTAGGGGTTGTTTTCCAGGACTTTTCCAGGACATTTTCAGGACTTTTCGTTTCATTGCAGCATCGTCACCATTTTGTCGCCGTTTTGTTGTGTTTCACCGCAGCTTCGTTGCAGCTTCGTCACTGTTACATCACCATTTTGTCACTGTTACATCACCTTTACGTCACTGTTACATCACCGTTACGTCACCATGTCATCGCAGCTTCGTCACCGTTTTGTCGCAGCTTCGTCTCAGCTTTGTCACCCTTACGTCACAGTTACGTCACCGTTTCAGCGCAGCTTCAGCACCGTTTCGTCGCTGCTTCGTCTCCGTTTCACCGCAGCTTCGTTGCAGCTTCGTCACCGTTACGTCACCGTTACGTCACCGTTTCATCGCAGCTTCAGCACGGTTTCGTCGCTGCTTCGTCTCAGCTTCGTCACCGTTAAATCACAGTTACGTCACTGTTACGTCACCGTTTCAGCGCAGCTTCAGCACCGTTTCGTCGCTGCTTCGTCTCCGTTTCACCGCAGCTTTGTTGCAGCTTCGTCACCGTTACGTCACCGTTTTCTCGCAGCTTCAGCACCGTTTCGCCGCTGCTTCGTCTCAGTTTCACCGCAGCTTCGTCACTGTTAGGTCACCGCTACATCACCGTTACGTCACCGCTTCACCGCAGCTTCATTGCAGCTTCGTCACCGTTACGTCACCGTGTCATTGCAGCTTCGTCACCGTTTTGTCGCAGCTTCGTCACCCTTACGTCGCTGCTTCGTCCCAGCTTCGTCACTGTTACATCACCATTACGTCACTGTTTCATCGCAGCTTCGTCACCCTTACGTCACAGTTTCATCACTGCTTCGTCCCAGCTTCGTCACCGTTAAATCACCGCTACGTCACCGTTTCGTCGCAGCTTCAGCACCGTTTCGTCGCTGCTTCGTCTCAGCTTCGTCACCGTTAAATCACCGTTACGTCACCATTTCAGCGCAGCTTCGTCACCGTTAAATCACCGTTACGTCACCGTTTCAGCGCAGCTTCGTCACCGCAAATCACCGTACGCTACCATTTCAGCGCAGCTTCGCCACCGTAAATCACCGTTACGCCACCATTTCAGCGCAGCTTGGCCACCGTTAAATCACCGTTACGCCACCATTTCAGCGCAGCTTCGCCACTGTTAAATCACTGTTACGCCACCGCTTTCAGCGCAGCGCCGCCACTATTAAATCACCGTTACGCCACCGCTTCAGCGCAGCTTCGCCACCGTTAAATCACCGCCACGTCACCGCTTTCAGCGCAGCTTCGCCACTGTTAAATCACCGTTACGCCACCGCTTTCAGCGCAGCCGTCACCGTTAAATCACCGCGCGTCACCATTTCAGCGCAGCTTCGCCACCGCTAAATCACCGTTACGTCACCATTTCAGCGCAGCTTCGTCACCGTTAAATCACCGTTACGTCACCATTTCAGCGCAGCTTCGTCACCGTTAAATCACCGTTACGTCACCATTTCAGCGCAGCTTCGTCACCGTTAAATCACCGTTACGTCACCATTTCAGCGCAGCTTCGTCACTGTTAAATCACTGTTACGTCACCGTTTCAGCGCAGCTTCGTCACTGTTAAATCACCGTTACGTCACCGTTTCAGCGCAGCTTCGTCACTGTTAAATCACCGTTACGTCACCGTTTCAGCGCAGCTTCGTCACTGTTAAATCACTGTTACGTCACCGTTTCAGCGCAGCTTCGTCACTGTTACATCACCCTTACGTCACAGTTTCATCGCTGCTTCGTCCCAGCTTCGTCACCGTTAAATCACCGCTACGTCACCGTTTCGTCGCAGCTTCAGCACCGTTTCGTCGCTGCTTCGTCTCAGCTTCGTCACCGTTAAATCACCGTTACGTCACCGTTTCGTCGCAGCTTCGTCACCGTTTTAGCGCAGCTTCAGCACCGTTTCGTCGCTGCTTCGTCTCAGTTTCACCGCAGCTTCGTTGCAGCTTCGTTACCGTTACGTCACCGTTCATCACGATACGTCACCGTGTCATTGCAGCTTCGTCACCGTTTTGTCGCAGCTTCGTCACCCTTACGTCACCGTTTCATCGCAGCTTCGTCACCCTTATGTCACCGTTTCATCGCTGCTTCGTCCCAGTTTCGTCACCGTTAAATCACCGTTACGTCACCGTTTCGTCACCGTTTTGTCCCAGCTTCGTCACCGCTACATCACCGTTACGTCACCGTTTCATCACAGCTTCAGCACCGTTTCGTCGCTGCTTCATCTCAGCTTCGTCACCGTTAAATCACCGTTACGTCACTGTTTCGTCGCAGCTTCGTCACCGTTTTGTCGCACCTTCGTCACTGTTTCGTCTCAGCTTCGTCACCCTTTTTATCGCAGCTTCGTCACCGTTTCATTGCAGCTTTGTCGCCACTATGTTGCTGTTTTGTCGCAGCTTTGCCTCTCTTTTGTCTTTTCTTCATCTTTACTTCATTGCTGTAAAAAATGATCAGCTACAATTGTAGAACACTTCTCCAGAAGCTTTTGGTGGAAGTTAGTGTATGTTGTGATAACTTGACTCGTACTGTAACAGCTGGAAAAGTCCTGGAAATATCCCTGGAAAAGTCCTGGAAAACAACTCCTAGAAAAGAGTGGGAACCCTGTTTTGGTTTTAGATTTAATTCATAAAGGCTTTAAAATGCCTTTAAAAGGTTTTAAATGTAACTTGCTGAAACCTGCAGGAACCCCGTCCCTCCAGGTTCATGGCTGGTTAGAGGTCGGCGGGTGTCGTGCTTTGTCTCTTAAAAAAGCCTATTTAGAAAAATCATCTGGTTTTATGATCTTTCTTTTAAAAAGACAAAGAAGCATTACCAGACCAGTTTTAAAGGAGAAGTTCAGAATTTTGGACATAGGGCCTCATTTACAAGTGAGCCAGAATACTACTGATCACTGAAGACAATTTCAGCATATTTCATTCATTATTCTAGTTCCAGGAGGTCGCTGATGCTAATGCTAGTGGAAGTCAATAGGAATCTGCTAGCCTGTCATTAAAACCAATCTTATCCATTCCATAGAAGATCTGAGGCAAATCAGCAAGATTATCTGTGTAAATGTCGTGTTAAACTAGTAAACTCGGGTGTTAAAAAAGTAAAACTAGCCTTGCATGACAAATTTTGTATTACATATTAAGGAACTAGTTTCTTACCAGCTTACTACCTTTGTCAGTGTTTTCTGGTTCATAGAGATGTGGTGACAGTTTGATGAAAAAAGTTCAAAATTGTCTTCAAAATCCGACATATCCTCGTGCCTTTCAGACGTGGTCGTAGCTTTGAACGAATATTTGTGTACCGTATTTTCTGGACTATAAGTCACACTTTTTTTCATAGGTTGGCGGCTTGTGTGACTTATAGTCCAGTACAACTTATATATCAAACTATGTACAATTTAACATATTTTTCAGTATCAATTCATATTGATTGACATGAGCCAAGTAGTAAATATTACCGTCTAATGTCAAAAGAGGGCGCTATAGGCTTGTGACAACTTTATTCTGCTCCAAGGGCAAAAATGCCAAAATAGCCTTATCTCAGTGAGAAGAGTTCATTTTGGACATCTACTGCTTGTGCAGTGGAACAAATCCTCAAAAAACATGTTTATCCTTCTTAGTTATGATGTTTATGATCATTTACAAGCATTACCTTTGAAATTGAACTGATTGGGTAATTTTTAGATATGAAAAATCCGAAAATCACCCTTTTTTAAATAAATAAATACGACTTATAGTCCGGTGCGACACATATAAATTTTTTTTTCTGTCCATGATGCATTTTTTGACTGATGCGACTTATACTCAGGAGCGACTTATAGTCCGGAAAATACGGTAATCAAATTCCTTCATGCACGTAGCAACAGATGA
>JALJCO010006111.1:0-2500 GCA_023101725.1 Atherinomorus stipes | reverse complement strand
GAATGAATCATTCAGAATGAATCATTCCAAATAAATCACTCAGAATGAATCATTACAATGGATCACTCAGAATGAATCATTCGAATGAATCCTCAGAATGAATCATTCCAAAATAATCACTCAATGAATCATTCGAATGAATCACTCAGAATGAATCACTCAGAATGAATCACTCAGAATGAATCATTACGAATGAATCACTCAGAATGAATCCTCAGAATGAATCATTCGAATGAATCATTCAAATGAATCACTCAGAATGAATCATTACAATGGATCACTCAGAATGAATCATTCGAATGAATCACTCAGAATGAATCATTCCAAAATAATCACTCAATGAATCATTCGAATGAATCACTCAGAATGAATCATTCGAATGAATCATTCGAATGAATCATTCGAATGAATCATTCGAATGAATCATTCGAATGAATCACTCAGAATGAATCACTCAGAATGAATCATTCAGAATGAATCATTCAGAATGAATCACTCAGAATGAATCACTCAGAATGAATCATTCAGAATGAATCATTCGAATGAATCACTCAGAATGAATCACTCCAAAATAATCACTCAGAATGAATCACTCAGAATGAATCACTCAGAATGAATCACTCAGAATGAATCACTCCGGAGGAATCACTCCGAATGAATCATTCCGAATGAATCATTCCGAATGAATCACTCAGAATGAATCACTCAGATTGAATCACTCCGAAAGAATCAATCACTCAGAATGAATCATTCAGAATGAATCATTCAGAATGAATCATTCAGAATGAATCACTCAGAATGAATCACTCAGAATGAGTGATTCCCGTTAACATGGAAATAACAATTCTGAATTAAGCTTTACATGGAAATCACGTTTATCTAAATCCACGTTAAATCTGGTTGTTAGGAAGGGTTCTGATTGGACAGGAGGTGGGCGTGGCCTAAAGGCGCCGGTTCCTGCTCCTTATCGTTCCGACTCCAACATGAAAACCACATAATAACACATTTTCTCTGTGATTGAAGTTTTGCCGCAGCAGCTCGACACGAACATGCGGCTTTATTTCCGCCGGCTGCTACGAGTCCAGCACTTGTTTCACGTGCGCTTCGACAAGCGCCGTTGTTCCAGGACAAGCGACAGAGCATGCTCAGAACGACAGGAATTATCCTGGGATGGAATCAACAGTTACATAGAGGTAAGGATGCAGGATATGGGAATTTTGGCCGATATCCAATATGCCAATATTTTAAAACTCATGTGGCCGATAACCGATATCGATACTGATATCAAAGCTGAAAAAAATAAGCAGACATTGCAAATAGCAGATTTGTTATCCGTTACTGACACTAAAAAATAAGGGTGGGACAAAATATCAATGCACTGAAATATCACAATATTTTCATATGCCAATATCAAATAGATATTTAAAAACGCAGTATCAATCTATTTTACTTACAAAAAATCTATTTTACTTACGTTCTGTTACAAAATCTCATGAATCTCACAGAACGATGGAATATTGCGAGATTTCTTTAGTAAAATAGATCGATACTGAGTTTTTAAATGTCAATGTGATATCAGCATTTGAAAATATCGCAAAATTTTGAATAAAGCTATGAATTTATGAGAATTGAGTTGTAAATTTTACCCAAAAAAAAGGGGTAAATTTACGAGACCAAGGTTAAAAAAAAAATTTAATTCTAAAATTTAAGAAAATAAAACTGTTATTCAATAAGAATAAACTCATTATAATGAGATTAAATTGTAAGTGTAGAGTAAACTCGTTTGTGAGATAAATTTGTAAATTTACGTGAATAAAGCAATAAATTTATGATAATGAAGTTGTAACTTTACAAAATGTGTTATTTTGTAGATAAATTTGTAAATTTATGAGAATAAAGTTGTAAATTTACAAAATAAAGTTGTAATTTCACAAGAATAAAGGTATTTTTATTAGATAAATTCATAAATCCATGAAAATAAAGTCAGAAATTTACAAAAATAATGTTATTTTACAAGAATAGTTTTTAGATAAATTAAAAAATTTATGAGAATAAAGTTGTAAATTTATGAAAATAAAACGTTAGTTATTAGATAAATAAATTGAGTTTTTTTTCTGCTCCTTCTTTAACTCAGAGTTTAATGACTCGAGAAGTTTAACGTGCAGGACGTTAACTTACCCGTGTTGCATTCTCACGTGTTTCCATCGCCGACTCACTAGAACAATTACCACTTTATTCTCATAAAATTACTTTACATAAAATTATGACTTAATTCTCGTGAATTTAGGACTTTATTCCTGTAAATTTACAACTGTATCCTCGTAAATTTATGATTTTATTTTTGTAAATTTACTACTTAAGCCTCCAAATATACGACTTTTTCTGTAAATTTATGACCTTATTTTCATAAATGTACAACTTTATTATAATAAATTTATTACTTTTTAAACTTATTTGTAGTCTTGTAAAATATTGACTTTTTTTTTGTAAAATGAAAGAA
>JALJCO010006110.1:0-50455 GCA_023101725.1 Atherinomorus stipes | reverse complement strand
AAAAAATTATCCATTTTATTAGTTCCATTTTTAAAAAATAACTGGTTCTGTAACATTTTAGCTGCAAATCATTACGAGTGTAAGACTAAAACCTGAACTTAGCTCTCCATCATAGCAATGAGTGAGGCAGCGCTTAGTTTTTTGTACAGTTTTGATATGTGACCCATAAGGGTTCATAAATTCATAGTTTCTTTCTTTATTCAGACTCGCGTTTTTAAGTCTCCATAAATGTAAATTGGTTTTAGAAGGTGTCGTTGTTAGCCCATCTGGTAGCTAATCAGAAGTGCTGCTCGTTTCGGCATAATGATTAGAGAAGCTAATGTTGTCTTATGAGTCAGAGTACAGACCTTTTCAGTACGGTTGGCTCAGCCAGCTCAAGCGAGAGAGCAGGAGGAGGCAGCAAATGATCACAGGAGCGTTGCTGAAGGTTACACGTTTATTACAAGATAACTTAGTGATAAACCGTGGTGAACTGTGTAAATCAGACTCCGCTTCTGTGTCCGGCGGTCAAGTTTATCTTAGCTGTCTACTCCTCCAAGCTTGAGTCCCAACTAGAGAGCCCCATTTCCTGGTTTGTCTGCCCTATTAAGACCTGGCTTAAAGTCCATCCCCTTCCGGTGGGTTGTACTGTAGTCCTTCCCTGTGCTGCACTGAGAGATGCCCCAAATGAACTACAGGAGCCATCAGTCCTTTGCAGTCTGTTAAAGACACGTCTGCATTAAAGTGATCTTCCATCGTTTACATTCCTAAGCAGCTATCAAATGCCACGTCGAGTTAAACTATCTGTAGGACACTGTAATCTACTGTTGTGTCCTTGGCACGTAGTCATAAACAGTCAGTAAACCACCACAAAGGCATAATCCATTTTACAGATCGGTGATGGCTGCCTTTAAAGCAGAGCCTGCGGCACCTCATGTGGTCCCTGCGTTGCTACCCCTGATATAGCAGTGTTTCCCATTAATTAATGAGACTGTGGCGGCTCCGAGAGACTGGGCCGCCGCAGTCTCACTCGGAGCTGTCTCCTATGACCCTATATGTTTAAAAAAAAAAAAGAGAAAAAAAAAATAGTCAAACCAGCCGGTCTGCAGTGTACAGCTGTAGCGTACTCTCCTCCTGCCTTTGAGCAAGCGAGAGCAACAGAGCGCGTGCACACTGGCACGCACAGGTCACGTTCATAGACGTCGGTCTTTTCTAGATGTATTTTGGCGCGACCCATCAGATCAGATTGCGATGACACCAGAGCCACATACGTGAGCGGAGCGGGACGTCTGCGTCCACACAGAGAGGTGCTATCAAGCTGGATGATGGAGCAGGAGGCCATGTTGATGATGTCATCAAGCCAGTCAACTTCTTACCAGCCGAACCGAGTCGAACTTTATGCGCCCCATGGTGCTGATTCCCCGCTAGTTCTCCCGCTGCCGCTCGCGCCATTTATCTCCTCCCTCTGCCGTTATGGATTATGCAGTTCACCCGAGCAGCGAGCAGCGAGCAGCCCCCCCCCCCCCCCTCGAAAGAAGGACAGCACGTGAGTTTGACAGCAGAGAAAGGGTGTTGTCACAGCACTCAGTACTTCAGTACCGTCGCTACCAGCATTATACTGTCGGTACCAGCTATATTTTCATGGTACCGGAGGGATGAGCTGGGGTTCATCCGCCAAACAGTTCAGTTCAGACGTCTCCTCAGAGCACAGCGGGGCCGCTGCTCCGCCTCATCGTTGGTAATAAAGAGCAACAAGGAGCCATAAATGTTTCCTCCAGAATCATTTAGGATTGGGGGGCCTCCGTTCCTAATCCCAGCCGCCCACATGCGGCCGGAGTGCTCCGCTCCAACCTCCACGCATCATCCCACGCCAGCTGTCAGACATCCCGCATCTTTCCACGATGAGAACACGTGAATTGCGGAGTTTGAAATAAAACTGCGGCGCTACTAATTCAGCGCGCTTGAATTGGTAATAAGGCTTTGAAGATCATATATCAAACTTATAGATAATTATTTATAATTTTTCTGGAGGGTGATCCATCATCATCATGACTATGAATCAACAGACAGTCCAACACTGCTTCACTCCAAGTGGATGTTCCCACACGTGTGTGCTGTTATCTTTATAACAGAGTGCTACATAAAATATACCAACAGGAGGGATATGAACAAAGCTAACAAAAGGAAAGAAAGGACAAAATAGAATTTGTTTGTAAAAAATTATGCTTTTAACTCGTTGACTATTTGTAGTGTGTGTAAACCTTACAGTAGTGATCATCATAGTAATCTAACTGTTGTATCCACATGATTTACTTCAGCACAATAGCTATAATTGATAAAGATTAAAAAAAAAGCTTTTAATGATAGATGCACTGGAAGACTTGATTTTGTGCTCTGCGACATATTTATTGTTTCTCCATAATATAAAAAGTGGGATCAGGTCAAAGTTCGCCAAGTCCAGAGAATGTGTGGTAGAAGTGTTCAGTGTCTGGTATTACCTAAAGAAAGAAACAGATGAGAGATGAAGAAAAAGAAGAAACAAGAGAAATCAGTACAGTTCACAAGCATCACTGCTACTGTGAACAAATATAATTGTAACTAATTTTTTCTCATTTTACATGAGCTGAAAGATAAGCTAGAAGTTTAAAAAAAGAGAAAAATCAAAGAGAGATGACCGTTTTCCCTAAATGTTAGACAAAATTCGTCCTTCATGCGAAAGACAGATAAATGTATAATTCATGTAATAATATAAAATATAAAACTAACCGAAAACGTGGAGTTAGACGGCGTACTCTTCTTTACCTGATATCACCAGTGGCACTGGATCTTACTTTTTACAGTGTTGCCGGTTAGACCGGGGAGCCTATGAAGCAGCCAATCAGGTGACTTTATCCAAGGCTTGTGATTGGTTGGAATTGTGGCACAAGTGTAACACTGCATTAAGTTGAGTGAGCGCATTGAGAGAACTGAGCGCAGATGATGTACTGCGAGCATGTGTGCCGTGGAGAGGAGGAAACATTGATGGAGCAGATTAATAAAACTGAGAGCCAGTTTTCTGTTTTTTATCGCCGTGGGTCTGCACAGGAGCATACAGAAATCAATTTTGTGTGCATGGGATTTGTTTTTGTTTGGTCAATTTAAATGATCCTTTGCGTGAAAATATTTTCTGCTCAAAGTTTAACTCGTGTTCCTGCAAAAATCATCTTTCTGCGCTCAAAATACAGCTTTGTTTGCTCAAAAATAAGGCACAATTATAATTCCATAATCCAGCACCTGACAAGATGGTGTTCTGACAACAATCTTGTCCTCAATACCAGTAAGACCAAGGAGGTCATTGTGGACTTCAGGAGATCCAGGAGGATGGATCACACCCCTTTCCTCATCCATGGGGAGGTGGTGGAGCGGGTGGACAACACTAAGTTCCTGGGCATCCGCATTACATCCAATCTTACTTGGTCTGTGCACACATCTCACCTGGCGAGGAGGGCCCAACAAAGACTCTTCTTCCTCAGGAAGCTCAAAAGGACTGGACTCTCCACTCAGCTTCTGACAAACTTCTACAGAGCCACAACAGAAAGCATCCTCTGTCTGAGCATCACAGTGTGGTACGGAAGCTGCACTGGACGAGACAGGAAGGATTTGGTCCGGGTGGTGAAAACTGCACAGGGGATTGTTGGAAGCCCTCTCCCATACCTGAACTCATTATATGACAGCCGGGTCCAAAGGAGGGCTGGTCATATAGCTGCTGATCCCACCCACCCAGGACATGAACTGTTTGTACCTCTCCCCTCTGGAAAGAGGTTCAGGACCATAAAAACTCACACAAATAGACTGCTTCACAGCTTCTTCCCTACAGCTGTGAAATCCATCACTCCATCCCGGTACACATCAATGCTTCATCCAGTCAAAGTTTAAATAGTGTCCCCCATATGGATAATCACTCCTTCTGCACTTGAAATATTAAAACTGTGCAATACTATATCCATATCCATATTAAGTCTCACTGTGTACAAGTTTTAACCTCCAGTGTTATTAATCTTTTTATTCTAGTTTTATATTTGATATTTTAGTGGGTCCCCCCCCCCCCCCCCTTTGTGCGGTATTGTGTCTTTTGTCTTAAGCCGGAGCTGCTGAACGAAATTTCATTGTGTTCGCATAATGACAATAAAGAATTCTTGACTCTTGACTCTTTGTCTCTGAGGAAATTTTCCAGCAGGCTGTTAGTTTCTTCCTCAGAGAGTGTGTATAGGTTAGGATTCTCTAAGAGTTTCTGTTCAACAAAGAGACATCGTTGCGTATACCGGTGTAAGTCAGTTATGTTGAGGAAGCTACAGCTTGGCCTGAATATTCATATATATTACTCAAATATGCACGAATGAGGAAAAAAACGGCTTAAATGAAGTTTTTTTATGAGGAAATTACACAGTAACATGCTGAAAAGCTCTTAAAAGTCCATTTTTTCATGATAGGGCTCCTTTAAGAGACACGGACAGAATCGCGTGCTCGACCCCACACTGCCACGAAGTTTGCCGTTCGATATAAAATCATTCAGTCAGCTAAAATAACTGTCTTATACCTCCTTTCTCCAAACACAATGCAGTGTTAAAATGATTTGTTTTGCTTTAAAGATGTGCAATTTTTTGTTTTCTCCTTTTCTTAATGAAAATGTGAATTTTCCACAAAGTATTTATTCTATAGCAGATATGTGGTTTCAATTCCATTGTTTAGGTATCCGTTGGGGGTTATATATGATCAACCGGGTTGATCTGTGCATATTTATTTAATACAAATTTTAGCAGAAAAAACAGTTGAGTGTGGAATGATCGTACATTAACCATAAAACAGAGGTCAACAATAGATTGTCTTTCATATATATATATATATATATATATATATATATATATATATATATATATATATATATATCCGATTTGCATTAGATCTCACAAGGTAAAAGACAATTAAATGTATTATTATTTATATATTTCCAAAGTCCTTGAGTGCATCCATGCTCTTTTTAACAACATAAAGGAAACTTGAACACCAGTTTCTTATCCAACTTTAAGAACTAATGTGGGATATTCTGCACTGGCTTTAGTATCTAACCAAGCAATTATGAAAGTCACCACTAGATGGAGATGAGTCACCATCAAAGTTTCTAAGCTTTTCAGTAGGAGACCCTGCAGGAGTGTCTCGTGCTTTACAAGCTACTTTGGGAAATTTGGTTTAATTGCTGTTTTCTTTGTGCTATACAGTGGAAGAATATGAATACTCCCTGATTATAGAGGTTTCATGCACACATGGATCTGCTAATGTGTTCCCATTCCATTTTGTGCTTCAGGTATGACAAGTTGGTCTTTTTCCACAGTTTTCACATTGTAACTGAGTTTTGCTTTAAGATGTTTGTATTTGAATATATTTCATGTATTGTGTGGGGAAGTGGGTAGCCTAGTGGCAATGCCGCAGGCTTTGGCACGGCAGACCCGGTTTTGAGGCCCCCAGAGTAAGGTCCTTAATCCCCACCAACAGCTCCGGGGCTCTGTAATCAGCTGCCCACCGCTCTCAGGTTCAACCTGATTTGGATTAAATGCAGTGAATAAATTTCCTAATTGGAATTAATGAAGTATATATATTATATTAATGAGTGTGGGTGGCTGCAAACTCACCGTCTTTGGAAATTAATAAAGTTTTCAGAACTAATCAGGACTGCAAAATACAGTTTCAATCAGTTTTTCTGTGTTTAAGGTGGAGAACGACTGCAGCATGAGGTAAATTACGTCTCACACTGTTATTGTAAGAATGAGCAAACTGTGTTTTCAGCTCACAACTAGTTTATAGTGGTGATGTCAGGACCATTGCTATGGGTTTACCAGTAGGAATGCTTGTAACCAAAGACATGCTTTTTTATTTTTTAGTCTCTGTCCTCTCCTCTAATGTTGCCGGTGCACAAATGCATGCATAGCTCTCATTTGTCTTTTACCACACTTGCTGTAAAACTTCAGTACACACTTATAAAAAAAGCTTTTTGATTGTGAGAATCCTGCTAACAGTTACTGGCTGGATTCCTTTTCCTCAAACCAAAACCACTATTTACTCTTCACACAAATCAACTTTGCCTCTAAAAACATCCACACCTCCTCTCTGTGGGCAAACACAGTCTGGAGTTAAATCAGACACACAAGACATGATCAAAACTGCTTGATTTACTGTGAAGTGATATTTTTTAGGGGTGTGTACATGCAGAACACAGTAGTTACATGATGCGTTGATTCCCTGTAGGTCACATGGGTTTCCAGGGCCAACCACACAGCCAGGTCCTGAAGTGTTTGCTCAGGAGGATCCGGATTCTTGCTGTTTGCTTTTTAAGGCCTGTTGTGTCTCTCACCGTGGGGGCAGCCAGCAGAGGGTCCGAGCAGGGCGGATACACTCAAACCTGTATCCTGGATGCCCAGGGTTGTTAAATCTCGTCCATGGAGACCCAACACGGGATTAACTGGAGCCTCGAGGCCATTTCCTACATCTCCTAGTCACATCTAAGCTGGTGTGGTCCAAATCCTTTAACATTTCGTTCTTTTTGTAATATTTTCAGGCAAGAAGAAACAATAAATGGTGAAAAGTGTGTGTGAAAAATTATAATTGTACATGGATTAAAAAAATAATCATTCATGACAAGGCATTATTCATTTACAGATCTGAACTTTTTTCTTTTGTAAATGTTTGATCACTGGATTAATTTATCATCAAAACATAAAAAAACCTATAGAAATGTTTGTGACGTTACTTCAAACGAGTCTAAATTATTTCTAGACTCCTCTACACTCCTGCGTAAGTGCCGTTGTAGAAGAAAGGCTTATCGGTCACACAATGACCTACGACCTCAGGCGTCCATCTCTGGATCTTGGGTTTGCCGTCTTTGCCCGGACGGACGATGACGGTGCTTCTGGATGCCAGAGAAGGATCTTCATCAAAGAAGTTGAAGGGTCGGAGGAAGAAGCCCACGGCGTTGCCGGGCGTTGCTGTGTTGGGGATGTCTTCTGAATGAGGCACATGTAGGAAGCCCACCGTCACCCAGGCAACCAGGTCCTGCACACAGAGGAGCAAACAATACTGAGGAACTTTTACAACAGAACACAAATCAGGTGGGTTTTTATCGGCACGTTACCGTGACGGCGAATGACCAGAAGTGATGAGTAGATTCTTATAGGAAGGGAAAACTTAAACAAATGACGTAACTTAGCAGGAAATAGTACACAAAGAGGCTTGCTTAAAGGGATAGTACACTCACAGAATGATGTGCTTTCATTTTCTACTCACTCTCATGCTGAGCAAGACGGTGGAGCACTTTAATGTCTCAAATGCAGCCGGAGATCAGGGAGGTTTTTGTTATCCACCGACTTTCATATAATGGAATTCACCCGCGCTCAACACAAAAAGGTCCATAAAAGTCCACAAAAACTTGTCAATATTCCTCCATACTGCTCGTCCAATGTAATCCAAGTGTCCTGAGTGGGTAGCGTCCAGAATTTACTTGAAACAACATCATTTAGTGTATTTTTATAGCTTAAGCAGTAGAACATCTCACTTCCTATTTGCACGTTCATGCGAGTTCGAGACACTACAGAAGCCGCTGCAATCAGCGTCTACTCTGCTGATAATACAAGCATAGAAGAAGAAATTTACTGTTTACATTCTGCTAAAAGCAAACAAGCTGCGAACAAACACAAGAGGAGTTGGCTGTTCATTTAAAACAAATAAGGAACGCGTAATCTTGTCTGTCATGGCTTCCGTAGTGTCGTGAACTCGCATGAATGCGCAAATAGGAAGTGTGATGTTCTACTGTTTAAGCTGTAAAAATATACTAAATAATGTAATTTTGAGTAAATTATGGAGGCTACGCACTCAGGACACTTGGATTACATTAGACGAGCAGTATGGAGGAATATTGAAAAGGTTTTTTTTACTTTTATGGACCCTTTTGTGTTGAGCGCCGGTGAACTCCATTATATGAAAGTCTGTGGATAATGAAACCCTCCTCGGATCTCCATTTGAGATATTAAAAAAGTGCTCCAGAGTCTTGTTTAGCAAGAGGGTGAGTAGAAAATGAGGGCACATCATTCTGTGGGTGTTGTATCCCTTTAAAATGTAATATTATCTTTCCGTTATTGTCAAATCTAAACAACCACAATGAAAAATCAGAAGGAAAGCTGGTGTAAGGTTAAGTTTCTGAAACAAACTTGTTTAAAATGGTAATATATATTTATGTGAATATATATATATATATGTGTGTGTGTGTGTGTGTGTATATATCTTTACATTGAATAACAGTTTCACCATTTTGGGTTACCATTTTGACATTTATTTATTTTTTTATACTGGTATGATCCCCGAGGGGAAATTAGGGCTCTGCATTTTACCCATCTCTGTACTGTGAGTATCAGAGAGCAGTGGGCTGCTACTTAAAGCGCCCGGGGAGCAGTTGGTGGGGGGTTAAGGACCTTGCTCAAGGGTCCACAGTGGTTCACCCAGGAGTCGTGTCGGGGGATCGAACCCAGGTCCTCCGCGCCCAAGCCCACGATGCTACCACTGGGCAATCCACTCCCCAATTTATTTTGAGCTGGGCGATATGACTGAAATCCCATATAACGATATAACAAATTTTATATCATGATAACGATACACATACGATATAGCTTTTTTGGGGGGGGGGTTCAATAAAAAAAAAAATCAATATATCATTTGTATTTAAATTGCAATGTGAAATGCTGTTTCAAATCAGATACTGAATATAAGATGTGTTGGACATGTTAACATCTGACAGTATCCGCAATTAGGTGCTTAACTGCAGTGTTTTATTTGTCAAAATGCGCATCGTGCATGGACACGTGTCGCAGCGTGCGTCCATGGCCATGAGCACATGGCACATCTAAACAAACATGGAGGGAAACGGTGGCAGACGCGTTTCAGACCAGGATCATTACTGTAGTTCTCAACAAGATGACCAGCCAAACCAAACAGAGGAGTTTGAAGTTAAAAGAGGGATAACTTCTGTCACATGAATGTGTTTGGATATATAAAAAAAGACCAACACGGTCACCATCCAGACAACAGAACGTATGCCAGCTCTCGATTTGCTGGCTGGGGACGTCTTTCGGCAGTACACCTGGTGTAGTGCTGAAAGGCATCCCCAGCCAGCATACAAACAACTGTCGTCGGCTGTTTTACATCCAAACCACATCCATGCGACAGAAGTTGTCTCTCTTTTAGGTACAAGCCTCTCAGTTTGGGTCGGCTGGTCATCTTGTTAAGAATTAGTCTAATTACACCTGTCTGGATGGTCCGCCGCCGTCTCCCTCCATGTTTGTTTGCAGCATGGGTGTGCATGCAGCGCATCTTGATTAAACACTGCAGTATAGCGCCGATCGCTGTTTAAACTATAGAGCTTCATCTGAAACGATAGAGATTTTCGATCATCCAGACGATATATTTCGTTATATCGCCCAGCCCTACTGTGTAGTGTATGTTCATATTGTACCTTGTTTACTATGTCCTCATTGTTGATGTAATCTGCAAAGGACACAACAGGTTCCCATGGGTCATTCTGGGTGTAAATGCTGCTGCTGGTGGCTTCACTATCTTTATGTAGAGTCACAGCCAGTGGATATCTGGAAGAAAAAATTTAGTCTTCAGAAGTCTTGAGAAGTGATGAGAAGCCAGCTAGCCTCCCTGCTTTTTCTACATAAAACACAAAAAACACTGAAACAGAAGCTTCATAAGAGTTTTGCTGTAAATAATATGTGTGGTGACTGAATGACTGAATGTTCGTCACCTGGTCCAACTACTTCATGTAGTTCAGACTAATGTGAAAGAGCTAGAGCACCGTTTGGGAGTAAGCAATGCTTTAAAAGCACCATAGAAGGAGACAGTTCCTCTGTAGTTACAGGTACCTGCAGTGCAGTTATTTGATCTCCTGAGGCTATTTGATCCATTCACATTTAAAAACATCTTAACTTCTGGAAGAATTTTGACCACTGACAGCCACTGTGCATTCACTCACACCGCATTTTATTAAGACAGAAAATAAATTAAGGATCAAGAAAGAATTAAAAAATGTTATCAGTCATGCAAAAATAAGTTCTTTGAGTTACATTGGGAACTGAGACCTGTATTAATCACATGAATTGTAAGGGTCACGGAAGTATGGCTATGATTATTCTATTCTTAATTTCATTGTAAATCTAGATGCTTTGCTATTGTCTACTTCTTTATTTTGTGCTTTTTCCTTTAAAAAGTTTGCTTAGTATTGTATTCTGATTTAGTTAATCTGTGTTTTTGTTGATTGTATGTTCAGAATTTATGTTGATCTGGACCCCAGGAAGAATAGTCTTCATTGGTGAAGACTAATGGGGATCCATGATAAACTTAACTAAACTAATCTACTGTGCTACACCCATCTTTACCACAACATGGTAGTAATTCTTACACACTGTACCTTTAAGAGAGCTGGTTCAAACAACTTGGGCGCATAAAGAGAATCAGTTAAGTGAAGTGTTTTTAGTGAAGGCTAATGACTGTCTGTTTGATACCACTTAACCTGTTCAGTTTTAGCAGATGTAAAAACTAAAGTGACTTAGGGAAGCGGGTTTCCATGACAGTTTGTAGAAAATTCAACTAACTGTGATTACAGTGCAGTTTAATCAGCAAACGTAGTCTTATTATCTAAAATGATTAAGAAGGATTCATATGAAAAGCTGTTTTTATTAATTTACAGCCCAAATATTCTTTTAAGAGCATGGATGCTGTGCTCATGTATCAGACTCAGATCCAGGGTCTGATTCTGAAAGCTGGATGAAAGTCGGCTCCGAGAGGGAGAAATGTCTCACAGTCAGATGTGGAAAAGCTTGGTAAAAACTCTGAAAGAAATATGCTTAACTCAAGACCGCTACCATCTGATACAGCTTGATGTTTTGTGGTAAAACAATAAGTTGTCCTGAATTAAACAATAGATGAACAAGTTTTCGTTGTGTGTTTCATCTTGTCATTCAGAGGAGTGTTACCTCTGGCAGGAAGTTGAATGAACACCCGATTCAAAAGGACCAGTTTGTTTAGTGCAGCATGAACACAAACTCGGTCCAGAAGAAAGTCGCAAGCCTGGCACACCAGTCTGAGCAACACCATGTATGAGATACACGTCAAAGCAGTTTGAGTTCCTTCCATTGGGAACTGATTTAAAAAATTGACAGAGCCAATCACAACGCAGGAGGTTGGACTTACGACTCAGACTATGTCCACATGAAGTCAAAACAAACATGTTATTCATATTTTCTAGACTGTTTGTCTTGAAGTTGGAGACGCAAAATAAATGTGATCGACCACATGAATGCATAGAAACGCTGCAAAATATATGCCAGGCCTGTAAGTGGCGCTGTGGTGCTAAAGCAAAAATAGGCGAAAACAAGCGATGAAATACTGGGCATGCGCAGAAATATGTATACAACGTTAAACAACCAAACAGACTGCTCTGATCTACGGTTGCGATTCGTCAGACACCCCCCAAAAAAGAAGGTTGAGCAACCAACCCGAAAAGATGGCGCAAGTACAAATGGGCGAACAAGTACGAGCAGCAACCATTTAACCCTGTACGGTGCTATTGTTGTTGTGATGCTGTGTAGCGCATGCGTGTTTAGAGGCAAAGCTATGACGCATGCGTGTAAGAAAAAAAATGCAGTCAGAGTTTAAAGATGGAGGGGCGGTGATTAGCTCAGTTGGTTGAGCAGCCACCCCATGAACAGAGGCTACAGCTCCTCAGCGCAGTCGGTCCCGGTTCGATTCCCGGTCCAGGTCCCTTTGCTGCATGTCACTCCCCACTCTCTCTGCCCCTTTCCTGTCACTATATACTGTCATATAAAGGCCACTAGTGCCCAAAAAATCCTTAAAAAAAAAAAAAAAGATGGAACCGTGAAAATAGTGTTTCAAAATCTTCCCACCCTGAAGGCTTGATAAAAAAAAAAAGATCGTTTACAGACCCCCCGAAATGCCTGCTTCGTATGGATGAGAGGCTGGTTTGGTGAAAATTTGTGAATTTAGGCCAGAGTTTGACTTCGTGTGGACGGGACCTCAGTTCTCCAACCATAAACAGTCAGAATAGCAGCCGCAGATGAGCGACTATATAACGATGCCCTCTCTGATGTCTAAATGAGCTGCACATGTCCTTAAAACCAACATTTGCGTCACGTCCGTGTTTCTCTGATTGGTTCTCTCCAGTTCAGTTTGTTCCTTTTAGTCCCGCCTCTATTCTCGAGTTGGAACTCGGTCTCCAACGGAGGGATCCCAGACTGACTTGCCATGTATCTCATACATGGTGATAGTCAGGCTGGTGTACCAGGCTAGAATGTCAACTGAACAGAGACCCTGATCTTAGTGAGTTTAACGGACTTTCCTGGTACAAATGCATCCTTAGACCAGAGGAGATAACTCACACTTTGTCAGGGAAAATTTGTTTAAGACAGCCATAAAGAGACAATGGAAACCATAACAACATAGGTTTTAGTAATGTACCATGTTACTGTCTGATACATCATCATTTTTGGAGCAACATAAAAAGAAAGCATGTTCTCACCTTGACCAGCTGATGCCAGCCTCCTCTCTCCAACCTCTTGGAAGAACACTGTGTGCATGTGAGTTAAACTGAATCCGATAACCCTTCTGATGCCCCCATTTGTTCTTCTCATTAGGGTTGTAAAAGTGCACATAGCGGGGAAACTTTTTGTCAAAGCGGAAGGCAGCAGATCGCTCAGTCTTGTGCTCCGTCCTGTGGATTTTGGACTGGACGATGAAATTCTTTGGGCTCCATGGATTTGTGAAGTTGACATATTTCAGATCAATTGACTCAAAGCTGTTCTTTTGACCTGTGTCAAAGTAAAGACAAAGAGTTTAAGAAATTAATCATTGAGGGATAAGATATGTTTAAACTGTGTAAATTTCACTTTTGCATTGTGATCTTTATCATTCTTTCCCCGCAGTTTAAGTTAGCTCATAGAAGGCCATTAAAAAAAAGGCATTGTTTACTTTTATAAAATGACCTCAATATGACTGATAACCTTAATCTCAGATAGATTTGATAATACAGAATGGTCGCAACACAAACCAAGTCTGTATCCTTTATGATGGGATAAAGTCCATAATGCCTCTTTATCTGGAGGAAAAGACTTGGTCAGGGCTAAGAGGAGTGTATTTAAGACACTGCAAGTAAATGCTGTTAAATTAAAGATAAATGAGTCTCAATTTTAAGACTTTACTCGAAGAACACGCATGGGCTACAGTAACAAAAATCTATTAAATATAGCTGTTGTAATGTGCAGTATTTATTACATTTTGATGTATGTATCAAATGTTCTTTCTATATTAAACAGTGATTATGTTTTAACCCCTTCATGCCTGACTCAAGAAACAACGGGCTTTTTTTTTCAATCTTACATCTTTATTTTGCCCTATAACAAAATGCTTAAAAAATAAACAAGCTCATTTGCAAATATGTACTGATTATTACCATGGAATATGTCAGAATTATTGTTTTACTTTTTAAAACTGTATTTCATTTTTTAAAATGTTTTTTATGTTCAGAATTATTGTAATGCAGCATATATCCCCAATGGGTCAGAAGGCAAGTACCAGATTCTATACAGCAGGATTTTGAGCAAAGTTTTTAACATTAAATGATTAGGTGGGTGTTAGGTGGATCGGTGGCCTTGTGGTTAAAGAGATGGGCTTGGAACTGGAAGACCCTGGTATAAATCCCTGGACTGGACATGAAGGTAAACTACTGTCGGCCACTGTGCAAGGCCCTTAATCCTCAACTGAGTCCCCACCTGGGATTAATGGGAGTACGGAAAAATACATAAAAAGATCAAATATTATACACTAGGCATTTGTAAGATTAAGGCTTTTTCCAACCTCATAGTGAATATTGACTTTTTTATTTTATTTTTTTTAAATAAGTGAATTAACTCTGAGCAAAGATCATGGTTACGGTTTGTGAAAGACTTGATTTAAACAGCAGAGATATGAACACATGTGAACTCTGGCCTCCTGCTTCATGCTTTGAGGTGTCCAAGTTGATAACTGCTTTGAAATTGACCTAGAAAATAGGCAGCTACAAAGCTACAATACTTACCAGCAATATCCAGGTCCACTTTGTAATGGATGAGGTGTGTGTGCAGGTTACCCAGCACGTAGTCGTACACCTTGGAACCATAATGAAGTCCATTTGGTGTAAAGAATGTGGCATGGATGTATCCAGTAGCACTGACCTTTACCTCCACTACCCCATTCTGGTAGAAGAGGAAGTCCCAAATGTAATCATAGTTGTAAACCGTTGAGGTCGTCCGCATCACCAGCACAGTGTTCTCCAGCCCTCCAAAGAAGTTGTATCCTCCATTGAAATCAGAATTGAAATGCCTCCTCAGAGGCATGCCGGTGGTCATCTCAAAAACACAGAGAGCATTTTTATGAAGCACAGGTTTGTCTGTGTCAAAGTAGTGGTACAGATCAATAAAGCTAGCAATTTCTGGACAGTCAATTCCAGGTGCCAGCTCATAGGTGGAGCTACCCATCGCCCAGCCTGCGTCGATATACTTTGTTTGCATGGCAGCAGGTGTATCTCCAGCGTAGAAGGCAACAGCTTCTTGGAGGCTGATCTCATAGGCAATCCGTTCCCCGTTAAAACGGAGATCAAAGACCTGGAGCCCAGCTGATGAGCGGACTCTGTAGGCAAACGACCATCCAGCATACTCAATGAAGTTATGTTCAATGCGATAGCGGTGACCCTGGGGCTCAACCAGCTTGGGCCCATGGATGTTGGTGGGTGTGTTGCTGTGACCTCTGGGTATATAGGTAGAGAAAAGGTCTTCGTTATCATGATTGGGCAGTTTAATCTTCCCAATTTCTCCTGATTCATACTTTTCTACCAGTTCCTCTACACTGTCAAAATACATGCTGTTGTACCAGACCTTCTCAACAGTCCACTTTTTTGGATCCAGATCCTGATGGTTGATCAGAACCTCAAATCCAATGGGATGGATAAAATAGCCCTCTACAAACTTCTGCAGCATGATCCAGGTCCTCCTCTCACCTGGACCCAGACCACGAGGGGCAATGTCAGAGAAGGTCAGGCAGCGGTCAGAACAGTTGCTGTAGGAAAACCCTCCTGTGGTCTCAAACAGGAGCTTGTGGGCTTTAGTTGTGATCTTTGTAAGCTTGTCCTCAAGATGGCCATACTCCACAGAGGTAATTGGCCTTGACTCAAATCGGATGGGTTTATCCCCTTTGAAAGTTTTGACTATGTGAGACTTGGGGAAGGGAAGAGGAGTCACGATGTATTCGGTTATGTTGGGCTTGGTCTGGTTCCCGAACAGGATGATCACACGAGCTTGGCGGGGGGGTCTGGCCTGTCCACGATCCAAAGCTTTCAGGGCTTGGTGCTTCTTTGGCAGATGGAGCTCCATCAGCAAGATGCTGTTCTTCTTCAGAGCCTTGTTACGGGCATTAGTGAGCTTCATCTCTGGAATAGCATGTAGGTAGGTCCGCACAGCTTTCATCTCTTGCACTGTGAGGTCAGCAAACATAGGAGCTCCATGCTGAGCCCACTCTCTGGATCTGGAAGCACTGCAACCAGCCAAACCCATCAGCAACACGAAGACGAACTCCATGGCTGAACAACAAACAAAAAAGGAGATCCTGCAAGAATTCGGATTGTTAGTAACTATGAAAAGCTTTATTTCTACATACAGTATAACACTTTACAAGGTTTTTATGTAAAGTCTTTATAAAATTCTATTTGCTCTACAAAACATGCAAATAAAACAGTCAGCTGACCCTGATGCCTCTCATTCTCTGAATCTTTTCCTTGTTCCTCTTACTCTGATTTTATAACACCACCTTGTTTTCTCTTCAGGGACAAACATGGTGCATACCCACCTCTGCGACAATGCACTGTCAGCATTGACCATCTGTACATGCAATTAAAAAATAAACTACACTCTCATGCCAGTTTTAATATTATTCCAAATGTTATTACTGTATCAACCCTTTGCTGACATATTTTATAATATGTTTGCATTAAAGTGTTTAATTGTTTAATAAAGATGTTCTTTTAAAATAGTTTCATGCAAACTGGAGAAATAGATCAAACTTTTCATCAGAAGAAAAAAAGAACCAGCCACTGTACCTGCAATCGTCCCGTCTTGACAGTTCAGTCCCGTTCTCTGGATTTAAAGCATAGCTGCATAACCTCCTACTTTGGAGCTACACGAGCTGATTACCCAACAGTGGGTTGTAAATGTGATGAAATCACCAGCGTTCTTTTTAAATAATCATTTCCAGAAGGCAAGGCGCATGTAGGCTTGTGACACCTTCCAACAAAAACCTTACATGTAGTCATAATCAATATCAATCATAATATTATACAAAGATATGCATTTTCAAAAGATCAAAATGATATCAAAGATCAAATAAAGTGAAACAGAGTAAGACAGGCAGTGATATTCCCTGTGTAAATATGACACTGTGCAGTTAACACACACATGGGCTGAAAAAACATTCCTGTCCTGGAAATGGGGCGTTGTTGAAGAAAAACTGTCCAAAGACAGAAAGATGCTGCGAGTGTAAAACACTATTATTCTGCTCAGGTTAAATAATAAAGTGTGACAAGTCAAGTGAACACACAGCACCCATGTCTTTCACCCTTTGCACCACCTGATCAGGATTTACTACATTAAGAAGAAGTAATGAAGTACAGTCAGAAAGTGAGAAAATGGGTGCAGCCATAACTCCTACAACAGTGTTATTCTGTGTTCACTTCCTTTCCAAACATCCCTGGTATCGGGCGCTGACAGCTGCTTTTCTCCAGGGAGATCCCAACTTTCTTAGTGGTATTCCAGCCTCTGAATTTTAGCTGCGTAGCTCTGGACTTTCAAAAGGCACCATGAGACCTGTTTCTTAAACAGATAGACCAAGATAGACAGGTGCACTGCAGGAAAAGAGCTGTATTTCTTTCTGCCTAACGGTTCAGCTCAAGTAAACTGATACTCATAATAGAAAGAACACGCGTGATTACTCAGATGTGTGAATATCAGATTGTTAATTGAAAAGAATAAATGAAAATGGTGCATAGCATAAATGAAAAAAGGCCTAAAGAACAAAAGTCCCTCCCGGATGAATGGGACTCTCTTTGAGAAGCAAGGCTTGAGCAACGGGATGAGACATGTCATCACATGAGCAATGTTTTCATTTAGATGACAAAACTTGACACAAAAATTAAGGAAATTAGTGTTTAGTAGACTATTTTTCCCCTTTAATAACACCAGTGAGTGTTGGGTAATATACAGTGGGGTGAAAAAGTATTGAACACCTCAACATTTTTCTCAGAAAATATATTTCTAGTGGAGCTATTGACATGAAATTTTCACCAGATGTTGGCATCAACCCAAGTAATGCAAACATACAAAGAAATCTTAACATTTGTGTCCATAAATTATGTGTAATATAGTGAAATGACAGGGAATAAGTATTAAATACGCTTACTGAAATTTAATACTTTGTGCAAAAACCTTCGTTGGTGATGGCGGCCTCCAGACGCCTCCTGTATGGGAAAACCAGTGGAAAATATTGCTCAGGTGTGATTTTGGCCCATTCTTCAACACAAACTGCCTTCAAATCTTGAAGGTTCTGAAGGGCCCTTTGTGAAGTTGGATCTTCAGTTCTTTTGGATGATTGACTGGGCCATTCTAGACGCTTCATTTTCTTTTTCTTAAACCAGGTGAGTGACATAGCTGTGTGTTGGGATGGTTGTCTTGCTGAAAGATCCAGCTTCTTTTCATCTTCAGCAGATGCAACAGATTCTGGTCCAGAATGTCTCTACTGTTCTCCATTTATTCTTCCTTCAATGATATGAAGTCTGCCAGTACCATATGCTGAAAAACAGCCCCACACCATGATGTTCCCACCTCCAAACTTTACTGTTGCTATGGTGTTTTTGGTGCCATTTCTCCTCCAAACATGTTTTGTTTTCTGACATCCGAAGAGTTCAGTTTTGGTCTCATCTGACCAGACTACGTTTTGCAGAATGTCATGGGTTTGTCCAGATGTTGTGTTGAAAACTTCAAACAAGCATCAACATGCTTTTTCTTCAGAAATGGAGTCTTACGTGGTGTGCGTGCATGAAGGCCATGGCAGTTTTCTCTGAAACATGTACTTGCTGATTTCAGGTCTTTCGGAAGCTCTCAAAGAGATTTTTTGGGCTGTTGGAGAACCTTTCTGATTATTGTTCTGACTCCTCTGTCTGAAATCTTGCAGGAGCACCTGGCCGTGGCCGCTTTATGACCATGCCGTGTTCTTTCCACTTCCAGTTTAAAAATGCACCTGGAACCAATGCCTTCAGTGTGTTTGCAATAATAAGGTTGCGTAGGTCTTTAGACAGCTCTTTGCTTTTACCCATCATGAAATGCTTCTTGTCTGACACTTTGGTGATGAGAAACCTTTTTAAAGGGATCAATCAGGACAAAACCAGCTGATATTACTTTGCACTGATAGGGAACAGTATTACTTTCTAAATACTGACAGACTCCAGCTGCTTTCTTGGCTTTCTATATCTTTTTGTCCCTCCATTTCTTCATGTGTTCAATACTTATTCTCTGTGTCATTTCACTATATTACACATAATTTATGGACATAAATGTTAAGATTTCTTTGCATGTGTGCATTACTTGGGTTGTTGCCAACATCTGGTGGAAATTTCATGTCAATAGCTCTGCTAGAAATATATTTCCTGAGAAAATGTATGGTTAGAAAACCTGATTTGTCTCTATTACAATCAGGTAGAACCCGTAAGGATGATGCTTCTGTGGAATAAGCAACACAGCTATATGTGGGGATAATGCCTCCAGAAGTGTACCAAAATGTTCTGCAATTTTCTCATTAGTCTTGTTTTGACATAGTGCTGCCAGGTGTGTGTCCGTCACAGATGTTTTATTGGCACCTGATTGATATGTATGTTGCAGTGGTGTGTTATACATTGACATGTATAATTCACCAGCTGTTTTTTATTACAGGGGAGAAATGATCCACTAAACACTCATTTCCTTACACTTTGTGTCAAGTTTTACAAATGTGAAAAATAAAGTCATGGTCAAATTTTTGTGCATTCAGTGTGAAAGCAGAGTGGAAACCAGAGTAAAAGCAATGTGAAACCAGAGTGAAACCAGAATTAAAGCTGCATGAAAGCAGTGTAGATGTTTTACATTAATGGTTCTAGGCTGAAAACCTCCCAGTAACAAACAGATGCATGTATGTTTAATGCACTAAAGCTTTTTAGACTGTGTTGTTTAAATATAATAAAAGTGAATAATCAATGTCAGATGTCGTTTACAAGCTTATTCCTACAACCCATCACCTCAACCTGCTTTGTCCTCATCATTCTGCCTCATTCAGAGGAAAACTTGTACAGTATGTGAATGTGCTCAATTGAGCCTCCATAACAATGAAGAAAGTGATTTGTTTTTAATGTTTTACAGCTTGTAATGTTTTCATCATGATAACTCTGAAATTCATTTCATTTCCTTTATGGGGCCCATGTTAAAATGATAAATCTGAGTTAATGATTAAAGACCCCCAGTAGAAAGGTAGGTGGTTTAAAACTCAGTTCTCTGGTGTAGAGTTTGCATGTTCTCCCCATGCATGTGTGGGTTCACACAGTAGTGAACTGAAAAGGCTCCAATATTAATTCTTAAGATAGTTTTTGATCCTCCAAACAGTTTTTATATGTGTATGCTGTTGTTATAAAACAGGATTTATGAATCTGTCCAGTTGTAACATAAACCTTATGAGTCCATGTGCACTTTGCAGGGTCTGAATGGTGATTGTTGTTCTTTATGTGGCTCAGTCCCAGTAAACAGTGGCCCACTTGGCTTTGGTGCCAGAGTTGTAAGGCACATGTATATCAGTCCAAGTTAGTATATCTGAATGCCTGAGTGCCAAAAATTACAGTTCACCCCTCATCCACTAGGGGCTGCCCATACAAGAGCATTTGTTGCCTGTTAAAAAAGAATAAATAAATAAGTTTAATTGGTCGAGTTTACCTTCATGTCAATTGTAACGGGGGGAATTTTTTTTATAACTCAACAATTTAGACGTAATTTAATCTTGAAATTAAACTAAATTATGGGCATGGGCAATTGACTGACAGGCGGCAGAGCAGCTGTCATTGTTAGCACCGATGGCTAGTGGTTAGCTCCCTCCTTGCTCCCAGTAAGGCCTCAGCCTGTAGCAGAGTAGCAAAACTGCAGTTTTTCACCAGCTAGCAGCGTTCCTTAGTTTTAGCCCGCTTACTTCCATCAGTGCCCGTTAACTTCAGTTTAGCACAGCTAGGTTTTTCCTCAGAATTTGTTGTCTGTCAACCATTTGCCCCCATGCTCACAGCCCTCATCTCAGCTCCACCTCTTTGCCCATTTTTTCCCGGGAGGGAGACACGCAATGCTGCAAAGATGGTGGTGATGGGACCTGCCCACTGCGCTTTATTTCAGCTCTTCATAAATTTGTGGATGGCACCGCAGAAGGTTTGTCCAATAGTAAACAGTCTGTAAACAGCCTCTTCTTTAGAGTAATATCATGTAAACTGGTGAAATTTAGTAGAAATATTTTATTGTAACCATAGTTTTGATGCTCCGGTCAAACATGTCAGTAGGCCACATACATACAAAAAGTTCTGCAGTTTTTGTCTTTCTTGCCTTGACTACTGTGATTCATTGTAGTCAAGAATCAGTCGGGTTTCCCTCTTGACTTGTTTATTCAAAATGTTGCAGAACGACTCATCACTGCTTCAAAGCAGGTCTGTGCTTTGCTTTTTATTGATCTGTCAAAAGCTTTTGACACTGTGGACCATGGTGTTCTAAAGCATAGGCTTCCTTGTTTGGGTTTGTCTGATCATGTAGTTTCCTGGTTCACAAACTATTTGAGTGACAGGACTCAGTGTGTTAAATGTGACGGTTTACGTTCTGATTTTGTGAAGGTCCACAAGGGGGTGCCACAGGGCTCAATATTAGGTCCCCTCTTGTTTATTATGTACATAAATGATCTAAGTCACAATGTGTCAGATGCTAATATGCATTTTTATGCTGATGACACAATTATTTATTGTTTTGGATTTTCCCCGACTAAAGCGGTTGAGTCTTTGCAGAAAGCTTTTGATGAAGTTCAACGCACACTTGCCCTATTAAACCTAAAATGATTTTCTGAACCAGGCTGTAAACATGTTTATTCCTGCTGTAAGCATGCTTATTTCTGCTGTGAAGTTGGCCTTTTTAACATGGGAGTTTATGGGGATTGACTCCATTTTACAGCTAGCCCCTAGTGGATGAGGAGTAAACTGCAATTTTTGGCACTTCTACATTGGCTTCACTTTTCTCTGCTGGAGTTTGGCGCTTAGTTTAGTCCTTGAATTTATTTTTCATAGTGCGCTATACTGTATGACACCACTAGTAACTTGTTACAGGACACAAATTTAGTTGTTAGTTATCACTAAACCCTGACTTTATCAGAATAAGAAAACTCAGACCGATCAGCACCAATCACTTTTAACCATTTTTATTGAATCTCAACCCTGACTTGAAGTGTTAATTTGATGATGTCATAAAGTATTTCTTTTTCCTCCATGCTCTGCTTTTATTATTTCCTTATGGGATTTTTCCAAAATCTCATCTTCCTGTGAAGCTTAGTTTAATGTATTCTCTTATGCAAAGACCCAGTAGGCCCCATTTTTAAAAGAAAGAGATTAGTTTCTTCTTCATGCCCTTTTTAGATATGATTTAATTTATTTTCACATGCAATGACATGAAATGAAAAATACTTTATTAATCCCAGAAGGGAAATTCAAGATTGTCACAGGCTTTTTTCTCATCACTAAAAAAAGTGTAGCAACAATCAATTAATCGGAGGTCTTGTTCTTCAGGGTGACGGCTGCTGGCAGGAATGATCTGTACCTCTCCGTCTTAAAGCGGACCTGAAGAAGCCTCCCCCTGAACACAATGTTGTTTCTTCACTGTGTTGTGTAGAAGATGAAGAAGCCTCCATCATCTCCATCAGTTTGTGCAGCATTCTTTTTGAAACAATCAGTTCCAGCAGCTCCAGAATTATCCCCAACACAGAACCAGCTTTCTTGATCAGTTTGTTTAGTTTCTTCAACTCTCTGGTTCTGATCCTGCTGCTCCAGCAGATGCTGCAAAGCTGATTGCACTTTCCACAACAGACTTATAGAAGATCTGCAACATCTTGGTGCAGACATTGAATGATCAGTGAGCATTGTAAGTAAATTCACATGCAGATGGCTGAATCACTAGATTTCATCAGTGGTATCGCAGCACATTAGTACACTTGAGGCTTAAAATCAACCGAACAGAATAAGTCCAACCGAAGTGGACCTACAGCTTACAGTGTCAGCTCATTGGCCGGGTTCCACGGTCCAGATTGCATTAACTCTTGTTGCATTTAGCACTCATGAAGTGCTAATCAACAGATGCTACCATGCTAACATGCTCACCTGAGATGCTAAACATAAAAGATAAACGTGTTTAGCATTGGCATTGTCAAAGTGACACCATCCTAATGCTATTATTTGCTTAGAAAATTGTTATGAGGTGCAGTAAAGCTGGAAACCTTGGCCGTTTCTCAGTCTGAGTACTTGTGCGTACTTGTGTGGTGGGCTTGTGAAACGTGAAACGTCATCATCCGCGGCCCAAGTCACATTCCATTTCAAAGTTCGCTTCTCAGAAAGTACACTGAAAATCCTCCGCCCATTTTACCGAGCATGTATCAAAGGAGACTCATGCGTACTTGGCCAGATATACAGGACTGTCTCAGAAAATTAGAATTCATGATATTCTAATATTTTGAGATAGGATATTTGAGTTTTCTATAGCTGTATGCCATAATCAGCAATTTCATGTTTTTTAATTGCATTACGGAAAATAAAGAACTTTATCACAATAGTCTAATTTTCTGAGACAGTCCTGTAACTCCCAGCATGGATCTCGCACATGTGCAGCATTTGGCAGCCTCCTCTGCCTCCAACAGCCAAACCTGAGCCACCATGTCTATTTTTCACTGTTCTTGGCCTTTTATCTGCAGCTCTTCCCCCCCACTTTAGTTTCACAGCTGTTTTTGATCATATAATTATGACCTGATTGTCCGTTTGGATTATCTTATGTACTGGAAATGAATATAATTTACATGTTAGAAACAAAAACATCCACTTAGTATAATTCCTTAGCAGCAGTTATATTCATTGTTCTTATTTGTTTCGGTACAATGCATTTCTACAACAATAAATAACCAACAGCTGTAGAATAATACAATTTTATTTTCATGATGACGGGCAGCTCATGCCCTGCACTGCTGTGCATGGCAGGTGGTGATGTCACAAGTGTGCATTGTCCCAATCCATCAAGTAGGCGGAGTCTGCGAGCTCCACAAGTGCAGACTTCAAGTACGTACCCACAAGTACACAAGTACACAAACTAGGAATTGAGAAACGGCCCTTCTCTTTCTTCTCTCTGTCCCTCACTTCTTCTCAGAAATGATCTGGTACGAACATGACTCAGCAGACTGTTGTCTCCATTGGAGCCGCTGTGCTCCAGCGGTTACAGGAGAGTCTATAAGAAGCCGTTCAGACTGTTTTGCTTAAAGAAAACCGGAGTGACATGTCTGCTTTCACCAACTTGTTCTGTGGTAACAGCTGTGTTTGAGCCTCTCTGCTCCGGGTCAGAGGGTCACACTTGGGATATTGGTGAGTCTAAAAGCTGTCGGATCTCATGTCTTTTGACATGCTTCATTGAATAAAAGCCACATCATCCTTCCCGAAACGTCTTCTTTTACAGGATTAAGCTCAGACAAACATCCCTTTATTCTGCAGCTGAGGCTCCACTCCCCCCACCCCAGCCCACCCCAACATCACCTACAGCATCCAGTAATGCCTGATGCTGCGTCAGAGGATGCTCAGTCATAGGTTGGGGGACCAATCCCTGCCCCCCCAGCTGCTGCCTTACCGTTCACACCCAATGGCTGCCGGCCCAAATGCCACCGTCCTTCCCATAACTCGCCCCCGCACTTAAAACCACACGTCCTGGACTCCGTTACCTTCACAAGAGTCCCTTCTCAGAGCCTGTTTCGCTGAATGCTGGACAAACAAAGGAAAGACCCGCTGTAGAGACAGGCAGAAGAGTCATTAAAACAACAAGGAATACTTATTAGTAAAAATCCAAAGATTTCTCTGAAGCACTTTCTGGGTAAGAGCAGTTTTGTTACCTGTAGGTGGACAGGCTTATACACACAGAATGCCAGCGTTGGCTGATGATAACCAATCATCTGATAGGTTTATGACCTGATGTTAAACTCAACGAAGCTTTCCATTAATTTCTTCAGCTGCATAAAAAGTTGATCTTTAGTTTTAGCTTTCAAGGCATGACCAGTGATATGTAACTAATGCATTACTGTTTGATTCAAAATTTCTGCTTAATTTCCAGAAGCTGCAAACAGCATGAAGGAGGCAGTTGTGGAGCTTGTACTTGTGACTGTGCTCGGTCTGCAGACTGTGACGGGAGCAGGGTGAGTTTTCTGAGCATCCTGATGGATACTAAGCTCATACTATAGACTAATCCAGGCAAACGCTGCAACTAGACCATCCACCATTGCTTGGGGAGCCTTTCTGTACATGTGTGATTAAAATAGATGAGAATCTGACTTTTTTCTTAACAACATGGAGGAAATCTGGAAGGACTGTCACATTCCTGGTTGTTGGGACATCAGTGGAAAACTTAAATTGTGGTAATAAGTGAATAAGAAGATCATGGACATTTATTTCATGAAGATTTCTGCCATCTGTGGCAAAAATGGACGGTACTGCTGTGTGTCCACTGATGTCAATGTGTTTGTATCAGGGACGGGAAGAATATCAGACACACAGAGCAGAGGAGGAATAACTTGCTGCCACGGCAGAGAATTCACTGGATTTAATATCCAACAACAAAAACATAGTAAATTTTGGTGAACACTCATTAATCTGACACTTTATTTCATGTATCTACTGTATGCTCCTGAAAATGACGCACCGTTATTATGCTAACTAATGCTGTGGTGTTGCTGTGAGTTAATGACTGTGAAATATAAGGTTATTTGCTCTGATCAGGACAACATTGGGACCAGAAAATAAAAACAGTTCAGTCAGAAACACAAACAGATCAGGAAGACGCTGTCCTGCAGCCTTTAGTTTCATCTTGGGGTGTCAGTGGCTCAAGTGGTAGAGCAGGTTGGCCATTGATCGGAGGATCACCCCCAGCCATATGTTGTTGTGTCCTTGGACAAGACACTTAACCCCCCTTGCCTTGTATGAATGTGTGTGAATGGTTCCGGTGGTGGTCGGAGGGGCCGTAGGTGCGAAATGGCAGCCACGCTTCCGTCAGTCTGCCATAGGGCAGCTGTGGCTACATACATACAGTAGCTTACCATCACAAAGTATGACTGGGGAGTGAATGAATAATGGACCTACTGTGAGCGCTTTGAGTTCCTTCATAGGAAAAAAAGTGCGATATAAATCTAATCCATTATTATTATTATCTGCAGGACATAAGAAGGCTACGTGGTCTGTACAGTCCTTAAACAATACCAAAAGCCAAATATATGACAAAATAGAAAAGCAACGACCTTTGAAAGGGTTTAGTTTTTAAAAACCAACTTTGATAAGTTGTAACGAGATTTCTGTTTTATATTCCAGTGTGGCTTGCCATTAAAGCCAGTTTTTGGAGATGAATAATAGTTTACATTAAAGGGACTTGAGGCAAGATTAAGAAACGAAACTCGCGACTGGCGCTTCAGGTAACTGCAGCCACGAGCCAAGCCGTCACGGGAGCGTGCACAAACTGAAGCTATAATGTTGTTTACTCACGTTTTTCTCCGTAGTTACACTTTTTAGTGTCTTTCAGTTGATCTGAATCGTTTGCTGACGGCAGAAGAATCCATAACAATCGCTTACAGTGTTTGAATTTACCGCGACCGGCTTCGTCCTATATCAAAACAGCGGATGTAGCATCATGTGACGTCACGTCCGCATGGCAGAGCTGGAAAACTATAATGTTGTTTACTAAGCTTTTTCTTCGTAGTTACAATTTTTAGTGGTCTTTCAGTTGATCTAAATCGCATTCTGACGGCAGAAGAATCCATACCTATCGCATACAGTGTTTTTATTTAACGTGAACTTCTTTTTCCTGCATCAAAACTGCGGATGTAGGTCATTTGACGTCACGTCCGCAGGGCAGTGCGGGAAATTCGGACACCGAATTGCAGCGCATTTTGCAGCACACAGCCTGTTTAAGGCAGCGAAGAGAAACATGGGTGGAAACGTTGTTTTTGGTATTTAGCGCTTCATCACCCATTAGTATGAAAAAAAGGGACATTCATGTTTGTTTTTTTTTTTTAATTCCTGCCTCAAGTCCCTTTAATGCACCAATGTAAAAATATGTTAGAATAACTTGGATCTCTGGATAACATACCTATAGCTTATCATTACCTTAGACGACTGTCCAACGTTGTAAATCCAAATATTCACGAGGTAATTGGGACTGGAGCCCCAAGCAATGGCGGCGCTGCAAGATGGCACAACACACAAAACGCTATTTGGATTAGTCTAGAACACATCTTCTCTAGAAATGATCTCAATTCACTAATCCACTGAAAAATTTACTGAGTCTACTTCAATCAGGGTCAAATTGGATTCAATTAGATTAATTTATAGACAAAAATTGGCATCCCTGAGGTGTTCTAGGATAAAGTTGACTTTACAAAACAAAATACACACTCATTGTTCAATTTGATGACTTGAGTTAGTTTAGATAGCAGGAACATTGCAAGTTTATGAGTTTAATCACGGACGATTTTCACTCACACATATTTTCTTCCCTTATCCATTCAGGGCCGGTGGTTCTGACCTATCCCACTATTATCAGGCGAGAGGCAGGGTACACCCTGGAAGTCGCCAGTCTGTCGCAGGAACGATGTGTTTGTATGTGTTAAATGAAGCTCATAAATCTGAGTTTGCTTGAAGTTCATGAGGTTGTAGAAGAAATGATAAATTCAACAGAAGTTAGAGGAGAAAAAAATCACAAAGTTTTCTTTTTATTTCCAACCTATATGATGGTTTCTGGTAAGTAATAAAGTGTGAGTAGCTGTTGCTTAGCAACAGGAAGTTGGTGTGGACATGCGTTTAGCTAAAATAATGCCAGACCACCGACCAGCAGCTGCTGGACAACTGGTTTAAACAAGGATGAGCAGGAACTGGAGAACAGTCACATGACACTATTACTAGCATCATCATCATCATCATCATCATTCTAAGAGGTTATCTGTATTTCATTGTCTAGAACATGTTGTGTAGACACTGAAACAACGGTGAAAAGTGGATTTTTGCTGATATGAGCTCAGTGTGGAGACTGAAACATGTTTTCCTTTGAACTGGCTTTCTCCCAGAGGGGGGTCTGGAGCTGGAGATCCTCAAGGAGACATGAGATGATGTTTTTATAACATTTTATTCTTCCTAAATAACTGATTGTTATTCATCATAACAGGGAGAAACTAGAAAAGCACTCAGAAAGCACAGACCAAGCAGCTCAGTTCCCACCATATGGCCCATTCTCTCAGTAATAAAGAGTTCTTCAAAACAGTTCCTGGATCGGGACCAACACCAACATTTAATCACTTCTTCTTCCTGTAATTTTTTTTAACATTCCCTGAAAATTTCATCCAAATTTGTTCAAAATGCCAGGGAGTCTATGGGAGGTCTGGGAGGTAAAACAAGGTGACCAGTGCCATTACGCTTTGAATTATAATGGAAAATGCTTGACTTTGATCCCAATCTGAGAACATCTCTTTAATTTCCTTCACTTTTTACATTCTTCATTTACTTGTGATGAAGATGTTAGAAGAAGCACGCTCAGGGCTCAGTATAAAATCTGCCTTTGTAAAAGAATCCAATAAACTCCAATAAAGATGGAGTTTATTACATTACATGACTACTGCCTGTCTAAAAACCACATTGCCATCTCAGAATATTAGAGCATTCATGGCGACTTTGCTGTGTGGATGGATGAAGACGTTCGATGCAAAGAGGTGCTTGTGTTTTGTGCAGAACTAATGGAGTGTGTATGTCGTGTTCCAGACACTGGTGTGAACACATGGTGGAGGAGAAGGTGGAGCGGGTCCTGTCACCGCGCCTGCAGCTTGAAGTGGGCTGTTCTGCAGTGTATCAGTACAACACCCAAGGCTGGAGGCTGGATGTGGACAGGATGCGCAGCAAGCATGGAGGGGATGACGGCATTGCACTGTACTACAAGCAGCAGGGGCCCAAGGCCTCCTGTTTCTTGTTCAAGTAAGTGAAAGTTCAGTGACTGTTGCACATCACAGGGTGAGTGTGTTTATGTGAAACACTCCTCAGAGTCTGTGTGGAAAAGTCTCCATGAAAGAGCTTCACATTTCCTGCAGTGTAGCTGTTTGGTGGGATGTGGTGAGGAAGACATCAGGAATGATCAGGATGACTGTGTTTGGACTGATGCCTCCGGAAAACTGGTGGTCATCAACTCATTTGAGCTAAATGTGGATAAGGTGGGAAAATGCTGATATTGTGAATGCCTCCTCTACCTCAGGCCTGCAGAGATGGAGAGCCAAACGGTGAACAAGACGGTGAGGGCCTGCTGTGAGGGCTGGGGTGGACCACGCTGCTCTCAGGGTGAGGACAACCAACCAATGAGACCCCTCCATTCACAGTGTGCATGCATCATTCTGAACATTACCTATTTATATAGGTATATACCTATTTACCAGCAGAGTTCACCATAAAACAGTAAAAACATTGGTCCCCTGACTTCTTCTGAACCTGGACGACTTGTTAAAGTTTGACAAACACATAAATCTAGTTGTTCTGAACTCCTTTCACTTGATGCTTGCAAAGATAAAATCATATGTTCCCAGGTAGGACATTGAGAAACTAATTCAGCTGTTGATTTTTTCACGCCCTGATTATTGTAATTCACTCTTTGCTGGCCTTGGTAAATCCTCCTTACGTCTTCAAGCAGTTCAGAATGCAGCAGCCCGCCTTCTCTCTGGGCCTCAACGATTTGAGCATATTTCTCCAGTCCTCCCTTCACTGGCTCCCTGTTTGCTACAGGGTTCAGTTCAAGATCTTGTAATTGGCCTTTAAATTGTTGCATGCAGGGTCCAAAATCAACACTCGCCAGGCACCAAATGTGAGTAAATTTTCTGTTTGGCGAGTATATCTCAGAGGGCTTTCCGCCACATGGGGAGTAAATATTTGCTCCAAATAATTCATGTTATTAAAACTTCATGTTGTGGATTTCTTCTTTATGTTGTTCTGGTGTCTGCAGGTATGAAAGTCGCGCATGTACACACAGACACACACACAAACACGCACTCTAGACACGAGAGGACCACCCACTATGTTAATTCTGTTTACTAACAACTAGCGTTTAGCTCAGAATAATCCATTCTAGCACTGAGTAGACAGCAAATAGTCTGAATAGGAGGTTAAAATCAACGAAAGTCAGAAATGACCAATTTATTAAATATAAATATTTTTTTTCTTGTTCCTGTTGTTTTAATTTTGCTGTAACTTCCTATCAGTTTGCATTTAACATGATAGCGTATTGTAATGTCCTGAGGTATGTGTGTGAAATAGTTTCATATTTTGGCCGGTGGATTTTTTCATCTACTGCCCAACTTGGCTGGTGAGTCAAAAAGTTAATTTTGGACACTTGTTGCATGGTTCTGCTCCCAGTTACCTCTCTTATTAGGTTATTAGTTAACTAAAACAACGGAAAAACAAAATTGAAAAAAACATTTTCGAACACGAACATTGCTACAAAACGACAAAACAAACACACCATACAAAAAAACCAACATTCATACATTACTCCCCCCCCAAAAACACAAAACAACGATAAACAAAACAAAACAAAAAAAAACAACAATTAAAAACCCAACATTAAACCTGCCCACCACCCGCCCACCTTCTCTTCCTCTTTAAACCCCACCAAACACAACCAACCGCAACCAGCACACACCAACCATCTTTCCCCCTTCTCCTTTTTTTTTTTTTTTTAATTCTTTTCTTTTTTAATAATATTTATTTTTATCACCATTTTCACAAAACTCATTACCACCACACTTTCCTAATTTCTTCAATAACCACCCAACACTCCAATGGAAAAAGGCACCGCACACCTCAAAAAACACCACAAACCCTTCATTTCACCAATTTTTTACAAAATAACCCCACCCACCACACCAACACAAACAACCACATTCATTCAATCCCAGCAAAACAAAACCAACACATCTTACCAAACAGACCAAACCCACGCAACACACACAAACCCACACCCACAACCCCCCCCCCCCGGCATGGCTCAGGGCTCTGTCAGGGGGGCCCAGCCAGGCCTAGTTTTTGTACTTCTAACAAAAAATGGGCATATTCTTAAAAGTACTAATGAAAAAAAATGATGATGACTCAATAGGCATTGCCCCCTACCTCAAATGCAGTGCATTTTTTCATGTATTTCATGGTAAATGTTTGGGTACATGTGGTAGCGGTGGTGGGATAGAGGGGCTTGACATTATTATTTCCAATGAAAGGGGGGCCCTGCGAAAAAAGTTTGAGAACCACTGATTTAGCTACTTGCTTAGCTTACTAATAGCAGGAACACCCATTTGTGTCCACAGCCAGAGAATATTGATTTTTTTTTAGCACAGCCCAAATAAGACCCTTAAACCTCCACCACAGGTCACATGGCTACCCTTCTGTACTAATCCATGTGGGGTCTGTTTAATTTTTGGTGTTTTTTTTACCAGCCTGCATTTTGCAGTGCTTTTGTGTAAACCCTAGTTCCTCCATCAGCCTGCCTCCTGCTGCATTCGAGTTCATCCTCTTTCACTCTGTCTCATCATAAGTGATGACAATGTATGATAGCATGATGCTGTAAATTGCATATTAGTTACATTTTCTAAAGTTTGCCTGCATTGTACTGTTTGATGTTCCAGTTGTGACATGGTGAATAAAATGTGTCATACTCTTACTCTGCTCACATTTCTTCATTTTCAAACACAAGTTCAAAGATCTGTCTCAGCTTTATTTTATTAAAAAGACAAGTTATAAATTCACATTAATGGTTTAAAAACTCCAAAGTATCTGGAATTACATGTTTACCTTTGCTCTCCCACCTTCCAGGAGTGGGTGTGCGTGGTCGGTGCTACTCCACATGGAGCTGTGAGGAGTTCCCAGGTGTCCATAACTCCTCCCTGATGTCCATGGAGCAGTGCTGCAGCAGCCTGTGGGGACTGAGCTGGAGGAATGCCTCTGACCAGACCTGCTTGTCGTGCACCTACACCCTCCTTCCAGGTTTGACAACAAGCCCAGCTGCTTGCTGAGCTAAGCTAGCGACTAGCCGGGGATTTATCTCACACACCACCTGTCCTTGCCCTCTCCAGACTCCCAGTACTCCCCTCTGCTGCGGAGTGGTCTGCTGGGCACAGCCAGGGTTCCTCAGGGCTCGGCTACATGCATGTCCTGGGGCGGAGCCCACTATCGCACTTTTGACAGGAAGCACTTCCACTTCCAGGGAACCTGCACTTACCTGCTGGCCTCATCTACCGACGGCACCTGGGCCGTCTACATCAGCACGGTCTGTGATGGGAGAGGAGACTGCAGTAAGGTAGGATCCTACCCTCACCATGAAGCTGCATGACTCTAAATCAGTAATGGAAGTAACATCAGGGAGGTTTGCTGGGCGGGGGAGGGTCAGTTTGTTCTCCAGTGTTTAACATGATTATTTGGGGATGTCCCGGTACCACTTTTTTGCCGACCAAGTACGAGTACTCGCATTTGAGTACTTGCCGATATCGAGTACCGATCCAAGTACCTAATTAATGGGGATAAGTGAAATAAGTGACAGTCGTTTCTTTTCTTTCTTTTTTTTGGTTTGGTTATTTGTTTTGAATAAAGAGAAGCATCTCTGCATGCTCAGGTGTGATGCGGGCATGTTTGTTTGTTGCGGGCAATGATTGTTCGACCCACAGCCTCCGGAGCTCGTGTGTGGGTCGAGATGCGGGGCTGGAGACCCGCCAGATCGTGTCTGTGACTGCGCATCGCTGTAAAAGCAGCCTGCAGGCTTATTGAGCTCTGTCAGTGCCCTCTGAAATAAAACTGTGTCATGTAATATAACGTTAAACAATCATCTGACTTCCCTCCTCTGATCAGGTCTGATTAACAGCTGCAGACCGACCGAGCTGCAGGTGCTGTGGCCACAGCTGGCAGCGTCACAACGAGAGACGTTAAATCAGGGGTGTCCAAGTCCAGTCCTCAAGAGCTACTATCCTGCACATTTTGGTGGCATCCCTTCTCCAACACACCTACATCAAATGAGTGCTCGTTACCAGCCTCTGCAGAACTGAATGACATGTGCATGAGGGAATTAACTATTTGATTCAAGTGTGTTGGGGAAGGTTCAAAGAATCTTTTGACCCCAGCCCCCCTCTGTTTACCCTTTACTCCCCCTTTTTTCCCCTCCCCTCCTTTAAGTGTTTTCTATTTGCAGGATAGTAGCTCTCGAGGACCGGACTTGGGCACCCCTGCGTTAAATAGTCTGCTCCATCACTTCTTGTGAAAAACATACAAAATTTTAACAGTTAAAAGAACCCATTGATTTAATACTTATTACTTTCGTAAGTGGCCATGGTATAAGCAGGATGGTACCTTTTAAGAAGTAAAAGAAATGAAAGCTTACAATAAGTCGTTAGAAGCTTATAAACAGCCCCTGATGCAGCCGTGGTTTGCTGTATATCAACGTTGTCATAATTTTACATATTCAAACTCATACCAGCTTAACGAACATAAACTTTGAAAGTGTAGGAAACAGAATTAGCTGGAAACTTACCACCAACAATGTGAATCCTGAATGAAATGTCCACAACTGTATGTATGTGGGGGAACCACAAGTCCGATGGGGGTGAGGGACAGAAAAGTCTCTCTATCCTCCGCCCTTTTGAAAAGTGAGAGACACGAACAGGTCAGATTTTTCTTCCTCTTATAAAGCATCTTCTAATTAAAAAAAAAGATGTAAACTCAAAGCTGCCGCTCACATTGAAGAGTATTTTCTGCCGGCATGGTGGCGTAAACACAGCGAGTCACGTGACGTCCAGTATCGGGAGCGAGTATTTCACGAGTACCAGTACAGCAAAATAGGCCAGTATCGGAGCGAGTACTGATACTGGCATTGGTATCGGGACATTCCTGATTATGATTGTATGACTAATTGTGCGATGTGAAGCCTTGTAGCTGCGTATTAGTGACTGTGCTGCTGTGTTTTCAGGCCCTGAGGATGATGATGGGTCTGGATCTGGTTTCTGTCCATCACAGGAACTTAACCCTGAACAGCCTCCCTGTTCCACACGGGGAGCCGGTGTTCCAAAACGGTAAACTGTTCTCACATAAGAATTATAATTAATACACATATAACAAGGAAATCTGTGTTTAGTTGATCATTTCTCCCCTATAAAGACCCGCAACACAACTTTTAGCAATTTTCTCAGAGACGCCCCCCATCGACAGCTAAACTGGCATCCATCTCCATTTTGGGGGAGTGGGTAGCATAGTGGTAATGTCACGGGTTTTGGTGTGGCAGACCTGGATACGAGTCCCCGACACAGCACTCAGGTGAACCACTATTGACCCCTCAGCAAGGTCCTTAACCGCTCCCCAGGCACTTGGGCCCCAGGCCCAACTGCAGTCACGAGACGTCGCAATATATCCAATCAACGCCGGAAGTCCTAATCGGAAGTTTGTTATTCATGTAACTTACTAAACCAGACAAACTAAACCCTAACCCAGACCCTTCTCCTAACCACCCGACAGATGCAAACGCATCTGTTTGCAAGACGCAGATAAATACTCTTAGTGGTGTTTAATTAACTTCCGTTTGAGACTTCCTCTATGGATTGGATATATGCTATTATCGGCTATTGTAACTGCAGTTAGGTACTCTTGCTTTAATTAGCAGCCCACTGCTTTCAGGTTCAGCCTGTGATGGGTCAAAATGCAGAAAATGAATCTCTGAATTGGCACTCTAATTGGGATTAATAAAGTATATATTATTATTCTTATCTTTATTGTACCTGTACTGTGATTCCCTCTAGCCAGTAAAAGACAGTCTTATCTTGACTCTTGTTCTTTCACTTCCTCTATTTCTTTTCTTCTCTTCCTGCTGTAATGTTTCCTCGTGTTTATTTGCCAAATTCACCATGGTGCACATTCAAAACACCCGCTGTGTTCATATGTGGTTCATGTCGGTTTGCTAGTACGTAACGCAGTGCTCAACCAACAGCCGGCTGCAACGCCACCGTCGCGTCCTGCATAGAAAAGTAACATAGTGTTTGTGATAATCGAGACGCTGCTGGGCAGTGATGGCTGGAGAATGTGCATAATGAATGTTGGTGTGTCATCAAAATGAGTCGAACATATTTTTAGGGTGGAAAAGTTACGTTGTGTGTCTTAAATCAAACTACTGTTGTATTATAGATAATTGGACGAACCTGATAGTCCACCAGGCAGAACTTGTAAGGATGGTGAACACAGATAATCTGCCAAAATCCCTGAAATATTCTCCTGCTGATATTTGATGGTTTTCAGATTAAAGTGCTGCCAGTCATGTGTTAGTCAGACTGGCTCCTGATTGATGGCCCTTTTCTGACTTGCTCTGGAAATGGTCATAGTACAGAGTTTGTCTTTAAGACCGTTTGGATTCAGACAAACATTCCGCTCTTTTACCTCGGAGCTGTAGCGGACATGTACCTGCTAGCCCCCATGTCACAAGAGCACAAGTTGTTTTGGCTGAACGCACTAGAAATGTTCTGGACAGGGTAGACGGGAGGGCTGTTGCTACTGTATGTCGACTCATCCAGAACATTTCCCGATATCTGAACGTGGACGAGACGTAAGAAGTCTGCTAGTCAGTAATATGCTATGTTTGAAAAAACAGCTCCAGTTGAAGAGCTGATGAACTTTATCAGTGCAATCAGACCAAATGCAATTTGGGCGTCAGGTTTACATGCAAAGTCTAAGTGAACGTGTTTCATGGGGGCATCGAGCCTTCTAGCAGCGAGTTTTGGGCATGTGGCGCTGCACAATGTCTGAACTTTTGCAGCTTGACGCGGGGCGGCACGGCACGGCAGCTCATCAAACCGGGTCTAGATCAGATGAAGGTACAGTAGCGCTGAAAACTCCCATAGTCAGCGTGCAGCTCCTGGAATAAATCGGGAAATCACCAAACTCAGAATGCCTGTGAACAATCCGATGTATCTCAGAGATAATAGTTATCATTTTTTGTTAAGCTGGAATGGTCGCTAAACTTCCAATCATATTGACTGGAAAATTAAGAACAATTTAGCCCCAGAACATATTTTAACATTTCGTCTTAGTCGCCGATGACAAAAGTAGAAGAGAAGGAAACTTTTGTGGACTTTCTCAAGAACCTCATTAAGACGGAGGGCTTTCATGGTCACTGGAACTCCTTAGAAATGCCATTAAAATGATCCACAACAATAAACTATAAAATTGTTTGCGAAAGTACTACTTCAAAATTATAAGTATGTAACCTGTTTATTGGTGTGTAAACCTTAGAAATAATTTTAGTTAATTTAATTTTGAAAATTGTGAAGAAATTTGTGTTTGATGGAGAAAATCCCTACAATTGTTTATGGATTTTTGAAGGATTGACGCTTTGTCATTGATCTTCAGTTGTTCTATTGTAAGGGGCATGTAATATAAGACATCCTCTTCCTCATGCTCCTTTTCATCCATGTAAACACATGAAATACTTAACTTGGTGTAAGCTAAAAATTTATATAGATGAATAAATGAAATGGACAAGTGTATGTTTTGTTTTTAAACCTTCTTATTGTGGGAGACTTCAATCATCAATCAAGAAACTCAGAATAAGAGCGAACACCAACAGGAGAATATGACTGTGATTATCCTCAGTTTTCACCTCCACACTTGGCTGTGTTTCATTCATCAGAAGCATCATCCTTACAAGTTATACCTGCTTATAAAGGAGACTAATCAGGCTGTCTAACCATGTATAATACAACACCAGTGTTATTAAATAGTGATAGTGTTCCTTGCCACCTGCAGGAGTGAGTGTTCATTGGCTGGGAGACTTTGTGTTTGTGGAGAGCAGCCTGGGAGTGAGAGTGAAGTTCGACCTGGTCAACACCGTGTACCTGACAGTGACCGCTGAGCACCTGGCAGCCACCAGGGGGCTCTGTGGAGTCTACAACAATGACGCTGATGGTGAGGACACACACACACACAACACACACACACCTAATAAAGTGAGAATTCATTCCTTTCAGTTCTTGGTCTGAAATGTTTGTTCTCCACTTTTTGTTGATATAAGTATTTTGTTGATCTGTGAGTCCGGTTTTGACCTTTAACCTTTTTGTCTCTGATTTCCACAGATGATTTTACCACTGTGGGTGGAACTGTGTCTCCATATGCTGCCAGTTTCGGCAACTCGTGGAAAGTCCCGGACCAGCGTAGTGAGGTACTGCACTGTATACACTTTCACTTTAAAGGTTTCATCACCTCTTTTGTTTTTCTCTGCTAGTCTTCAGTCTGAGACAGGGGGAGGCAAGTCCAGTCCTAGAGAGTCCTGCAGGTTCTTGGTGGTTCCCTGCTCCACACAGCTGATTTCAATTAAATGGATCCAACAGCTTATCAGGTTCTGCTTGGTGAAACATGGAAAACATGCAGGGTTGCAGCTCTCTATGACCAAACCCACCTTCCTCTGGTTTGAGAGGAACTGGATCACCATGATGCCCACAGGATGGTGGTCTGAGGAGGGACTGCAGACCTCCATAACCAGTCTCTGTGTGTTCATCAGGGTTGCAGTGATGCTGCAGAGCTGGGCCACAGCTGCGATGCCACAGGAGACCCCGCCCTTCGCAAGCAGGCAGAATCAGTGTGCCACCAGCTGCTGGAAAACCCCTTCACACACTGTCACCTCCGGGTCAGATGACACCAAACAGTCACATCGCATCACTGATTCCCATTTCTTTCTCTCATTGGCCTATTTCATAAAAAGCTCAAAATTTCTTCTCATAGTGAATCATCCACAGTGGTGGAAAGTCCTCAATTTCTCCTTCATTTCAGTTCCTCTTGTACTTTTCACTTTAATTCATCGTCCACTTCATCAGGTCCACCTTCTTGTGGTGGACTTGAAGGTCAGACCTTTTTTTAATTAGATCAACATTAATTAGATCAACTTAGATCAGCAATATACTGTATTTGATTATGAAATAAATAACTCTTCTCAGCAGAAATAAATCAAATGATGTTATTTTTCCTGGAGGGAAGTTAAATGTACACTTAAGTAAGTGATATCTAAACTAAAATCAGCATATGAATGTATCGATAATTGAAGTTTAGATTATCATTCTGAAACTAAAGGCGCATTCACAAAGCTTTTTGATTCGAATCAGAGTCCGTTTGCTTGGAAGGTCCGCTTTGTTGGGGGAGTTGTGAATGCGCAAACGGACTCTGATCCGGAACAAACAACCAGACTCGGTCCGCCTACAAGGCAAGGCAAGTTTATTTGTATAGCACATTTCATGTACAGAACAATGGGCTTTATGCACAGCTCCACTACTTCCTGAACTTAATACTGCACCTTTGTTTCCTGTCTTTCAAGATTGGATGAACTGATTAATCCAGGTGTGTCTGACCATTTGCTGAGATCAGACACAGCTGGATAATCAGTTCATCCAATCATGAAGACAGGAAACAAGTGCAGTCCGGGTAGTGGGCTGTGCATAAAGCCTATTCAAAGTGCTTTACATAAAACATTATAAGCAAAAAGGGAGAGAAAAAAACGATTAGAAGCATGATTCAAAATTAAAAGCATTTAAGATTAAAAGAGAGAATATAGAGATGTGCGGATTTTAACTTTTGAATAAAATCTTCGTAAATGCAGCTGAGAACAGGTGGGTCTTCAGCCTGGATTTAAATAAACTAAGTGTTTCAGCTGATCTGAGACTTTCTGGGAGTTTGTTCCAGACATGTGGAGCATAGAAGCTGAACGCAGCTTCTCCATGTCTGGTTCTGACTCTGGGAACTGATAAAAGACCGGATCCAGATGACCTGAGGGGTCTAGCAGGTTCATACTGGGTCAAGAGGTCACTGATGTATTTTGGGCCTAAACCATTCAGAGCTTTATAGACCAGCAGCAGATTTTTAAAGTCTATTCTCTGATGGACCGGGTACAAACGCAGGTCTCGGTCCAAGTGAGAGTTGGTTGAAGTGAACCAAAGACAGGGAGTGGACTACAAATTGCATTGGCATTGGCAAAGCATGTCCAGCTCCTCGTACAAAAATAATGTCGCTTTGTGGAGGGAACAGAAGTTGTGAAAACCTTCTTGTACGTGCGTCTTGTCCTCGCCTACGATGAATCTGAAAGCAGCGCCACCTGAGATTCTCATTCTTGGCCCGTTTGGCAGTAGTGCAACGTGAATGCGATCTTGGCCCGGAAGACCACCCCAGCCCCCAAACAAACCGAGTCCCCAAACGGACCGAGACTCGCGGACTTTGCTTTCTGAATGCGCCCTAAAAAGCTTGCATAATTAATTATTTTAAAGTGCCAGTGGCATGAAATTCACAACGACTTTTGGTCCCTTTTTAGTCAGACTCTAACTGTATTCAAGGATCATTCCACATTATTTAGCCTTGTCGTAGAATAGTAGGCGCTACTAGTTAGCACGTTGGTTAGCACTGGCGTACAATGACCGAGGTTCGGTGGGCGGAACCAGAAAGCACGCTTGTTACCATGTGCTTCTGTTGTCAATGAGTCTCTCTGCTCCTCGCTGATGAAACGTGCTCTTGTGGAGAGGAGGCGGAGTGATATGGAGATACCTGGAGACATTCGCTCATACACTCAGCAGTAACCGACAGACACGTGCCTCCCCACACACTCACTCAAGAGTTGCTGTGTTCTGTTGAGCGCGGCTGCACGTCAGGCTTGAAGAAGTTTGTATTGAGTCTCTGTGGATCTATACAGGACGTACGGTGGTGACGGCTTCACCAACCTGACACAGACGCTGATGCGTGAGTATGAATAGAGTTTAAGAAGAAAACGGCATCATAATCCAGCAACAAGTTTGCCTGAATTATTTACTTCACCCATGACCCGAATTCAGTTAATAGTTAATACTAAAGATATATTACACTAGTTCTGCACATTAGATCTGTCTACGTCTGACAGGAGCAGTACAGAAATGATGATGATGATGATGATGATGATGATGATGATGAAGGCCTGATCTGTGCAGCCGAACACTCGTGCACAACGGGAAGAATTATGAACTGGAATCATCACAAACATCAGTTTCCCTCAGAGATAAAACACACGAACATGATGAGAAACGTTTATTAGAAACTTCGTGTTTCTTCGTGTTGGCTGGAAGCCGTTATAACCTCCTGAGGAGGAGACGGAGCTGCAGGAAGATTTTCTGTTAGTTCGGTCGGCACATTCCTGCAGAAATGAAATCATCCACAAGCTTTTCAGTGGGGAGGACAAAAAGATTGCTGTTGTCCTTCGTACGCCAGATACAGAGCAGTTCTGATGCGTAGCAGCGCTATCTGGTTAATACTCCACCTCCAGGGTAAAGGGGACAGTTTGCTGTGGGGACGCAACATGAAATCATCATATCCGTACCAAAACCCACCCGACCTGGCCCGACCCTACTTGACCCAGACCTGAGGGTGGAAAAGGGGCTATACAGAGCTCTGCTAAAACTGCCTGGTACTTTTGAAGAGACGTGATTTCACATTTTCTTATCTGCTGTTAACCCTTTGACACCTAATGTTTCATATTTAATATGGAGTTTCTGAGACCTGTTGCATCATTTTATAGTAAAAACTTTGCTTTAAACCAGGGCTTCTCAACCCTGGTCCTCAGGGACCCCTGCCCTGCATGTATTCCTGGTTTCAAACTCCATCACACCTGATTCAGATCAACTCAACTGCTCATGAACTTCTTTGCAAGCTGCTAACAATCCTTTCATCTGAGTCGGGTGTGTTTAAGTAGGAATATCTGGAAAACCAGCAGGGCAGGGGTCCCTGAGGACCAAGGTTGAGAAGCACCACTTTAAACCAAAGATTGTCGAAAATATGGACGTAGTATCCGGTCACGTCTGAATAGAGGAAAGTGAAGCCAGTTGGGCGTTTCCCACCGTCGCCATCTTGCTGTGTCGCGTGTGTCGTCATTCCAGGAAAATACTAAAATGGGCACAGCGCAACCACGGGGGAAATGATTGACAGCCAACGTACTCTGGGCTAAACGCTAACTGAGCTAACACGAAACTAACTGGAGCTAACAAAGATTAGCCCCCTAAGTGGTGGGGTAAAGGTAAGACATGCTTAGACTTGCTATTATCTGAATAAGGGGAGTGGGTAGCCTAGTGGTAGTGTCGTGGGCATTGGCCTGGAGGACCCGGGTTCGAGTCCTCAACACGACTCCTAGGTGAACCACTGTGGGCCCCTGAGCAAGGTCCTTAACCTTAAGGTCCTTAAGGGAGAACTACAAATATTTACTTCTTCCGGGTGCTTTAGAGTTGGTCGCCGTAGGTTACCACTTGCTTTAAACGCCCGTTAAACTTGTCTTCTGCTCCCTGGTGGATACATTTGGCACTACAGTTATAGACACCACACGGTACTATGCAAGTTGTTTTTGTTCATCTGTGGAGGGTAATTAACGACTTCAGACTAAAAAAAGAGAATTTCCTTTCATTATTTCTTGGGGCAAGCATAAAGTGTTGCCTTATTAGTTGCTATGACACAAACTAATTTCGAACGCTACATCCCAGTGTGCTGTCCTCACCACACGTATCCATGTGAGGCTAGACAGCCAGCAAACAAAGCAAAAAGCCAAAAAAGGAAAAAAGCTCTCTCTACACAAGGTTTGCTTTTCTTGATCACTGAAGATCTTTTTTATGTATTCTTTCCACTGTAAACGTTTTTGTAACTGAAACATACGGAGAAAGGAGAAAATTACAAATGAATACAGCTTAGCTTAAGAATGAACATGACATTGCGATTCACGTTTCAAGCGTGCAGAACACATTTGGCGCACCTATGAGTTGTTTCCCCACTGGTTTCTCTGATAACTAGCTCACAACATTGCCAAAGAAAAAACAACATAAATTTTCGCTAAAGTAAGAGCGCTAACTCGCTTGCGTATCTGAGAATACGGTTTAACAAAGACTTTAAGAAAAAGACGTTTTTTTTAACTACTTTTGCATGAAATAACTTACTTTGAGTAACTATCAACTTATTCATTCCTTTTTTAATATAAATTATTCACACCATGAACTATTTATTACTGACTTTTACCAAAATGCATAACACCCAGTTAAAACCAGTCAATCACTGGGGTGAAATTCTGCTGATTCGATCTGCTACATGCAGGATAAACAGCAGGTGAGCGCTGACCCGTCATGTCTGTGCTACTTTCAGGTGGAGCCAGCGGCCTACATAGACACCTGTCTGTACCTGTACTGCAGCTTTCCACCTAGAGACAGAGATGGTGCGGTATGCGACACGCTGGCCAGCTACGCTCGCGAGTGCGCCCAGCAGCACGTCGTCATCATGTGGAGGACGGCCTCTCTGTGTGGTAAAGAGATGGAACATGTGTGCAAATGCCTAAATAAAGAGTGATGATTGTCGTGGTTTATCAGCTGTAAGACCAGAAAAGAAATGTAGAGATCAGCTGTGTTTTCCTCTCTTTGCAGGTCGCTCCTGCCCCAGAGGTCAGCTGTTTTCAGATTGTGTGTCCTCCTGTCCCCCCAGCTGTTCGTCACCTCAGTCTGCAGGGCCGCCTGCAGCCAGGGGTCAGTGCAGGGAGGAGTGTGTGGGGGGCTGCGAGTGTCCACCAGGTCTGTACCTCCACCGGGGCAGCTGTCTGAAGAGAGACGACTGTCCCTGCTTCCACCGCAGGCGTACGTACCAGCCTGGAGACACCATACAGCAGAGATGCAACACCTGGTGAGGTTAAACACAAGTCTGGGTGTGTTTCCTGTCACTGCTCTTTTACATCCATCTCCCTCTGGTTGCAGTGTGTGCAGAGCGGGGCAGTGGCAGTGCACCGCTGAGAGGTGTGCAGGTCAGTGCTCTCTGATGGGGGCATTACAGGTGACCACTTTTGACAAAAAGAGGTATTCCCTGCAAGGAGGAGACTGTCCCTTCATTGCTGTGGAGGTAAGATGCTGATGTACACACTAGTCATTACCTGTTTGTAGAACATAAAGTTCTGACCATTTTATGGATTTGCTACACATTTCCAGCATCGTTAGAGATCAGTGCACCTACACAGCCTGCACCTTCATTCATCCCATTTATGGTTTTAGTCAGAAAACTTTAGAAAACAGTGAACTGTGGATAGCATGCTTTCACATGATGGAGTTTATGAAAAAAGTTATACTGTAATTACTTCATAAACTATGAAAGTTTAGCTCTCTAATAAAGTCATTTTGTGTGGGCTAATATCCACCCAGACATCCACTAACTTTCACTTATCTGGGGTCAGCAGTCCAAACACGGAAGCCCTGGGTTTCCCTTCACGTCCAGCTGGTCTGGAAGAAGCTTTCCACACTGCCGGGGTTTTAATTAGGGATGTTAAAGGAACTAGGGGCAGGAATTGTGAAAGAACAAACACGCATGTCCAGTTTTTTAATACTAATGGGTGATGAAGCGTTAAAAACCAAAAAGAACTAGAGAAGCACTTGGAGAGCGCAGACCACCGCCAAGCAGCTCATGTCCCCCTCATATTGGGATTCACAACAAAAACTTATACTCCTGCATTCATTTAAAGGTGCCATGACATCAAATTTCACTTTTCTGGGGTTTTGGGTGTATAATATGATCTGTTGTGCACTGATGAGGCCATGTGAATGTCAGGAGTGAGAATCAAAGTTCCTGTTTATGGTCTGTCAGCTTTGTTTCTTTGTTGAAAAACGGTTGAATCAGACAGCAGCTTATCATTCTACGTAGTTTTATCATACTACGTAATTCCAATGCTCCAATTGGAACACACTATTAAACAAACAGCCCCCCCCCCCCCCCCCCCTCTCTCCTTCCACCCTCCGCTCGGCTCTCACCCCCTCCCTCGCTGATTCAACTGCGTGTATGGAGCTGAGTAACTTCTGTGCAGTCAGGTCTGTTTTTCAAACAAATGGTTTTAAAAGAAAACTTCTGCAGCAACACTGTGGGAGGGGACCACAACCTTGTCATTGCCTGTAAGTTTATTTATTTTCTAAATACTGTCTTGTCTGATAAACATAGTTTGCTCTCTGAAGTGCCCATGTTGCTAACAGATAGCCTTTAGCAAACTCCAACTGCTAGGGCAGCTTGACCTACTTTCTCTGAATAAGGTCATAGCCAAATAAGGTGTAGCCAATCAAAATGAAGTCAACTTGGTCTCCGGGTAAAGCTGCATATCATTACCACACCCAACTCTTTTTCTGAGGAAGGAGGTCTAGCATGCCAAAACCCCCCGCTGTAAAAAGTGCTGTTTTTTTTTGTAGAATTGATATATGCAGTGATGTCAACTACATTAACTAGTTTTTACGGCTATGTCATCACTCCTTTAATCAACACCATTGGATTCCTTGACCATGAAAACAAACCAATAGCATCTGGAATCATGCTTGTATCACCATTTCTTCAATTGTTATTTCCAAAAATCGCCATTTCCATAATGGTGGTTTTCTTTTCTGGATCTAGCTCCGTTGCTATTGAAGATGCGTAATTTCCATTGACATACTCCCGATTCAACAGAGTCTTGGCTATAATTTGATGTTATTTGCATGTCTGTATCTTCATTTCAGTACTGAAAATTCCACCGACTCCATTATTTTTGTGTGTTCTGGATCATAGTAGCCAGAATGTTTCTGGATCCGGAACAATTTTCGAAACATTGTAGAACTCATTAAGATCTTTTCTTGTACATTTTTTACCCCACACTCGGGCCATTTGTATGGAGTTATATGGAAAAAATTCCAAACTTTGGCCGATCTTCACAACGATAAAAAATCCTTCAAAAAATTCCTGGAATCCAGAAGCTGATCCGGATCACCACCAAAATTTAATGGGTCGTCCTTGTGCTGAGGCACACGGCTGGTGAAAATTTCAGGTCAATCTGTCAAGAACTTTTTCCGTTAAGTTGCTGACAGACAAAACAAACCAACTCTACCAAAAGCATAACCTCCTTGGCGGAGGTAACGAGTGCACTCGCAAATCTCAATACTTCAATTGACGCTGTATACGTGTCCCCGACTGCTTTGATACAGGAAGAAGACGGTCGCAGTGGATTCAGACACTGTAAGCGATAGTTGTGGATTCTTCTGCCGTCAACAAACGATCCAGATCAACTGGAAGACACTAAAAAGTGGCACTACAAAGAAAAAGACTTCATCAGTGTAATTAACAACGTTATCGTTTCAGTTTGTGCACGATCCCGTGCCGGCTTGGCTGGTGGCTGCAGTAACTTGCAGCGCCAGCCGCGAGTCTCATTTCTTAATCCTGCCTCTAGACCCTTTAAAGTTAATGCGTTAATAACTTTTAATGATACAATTTTTTTTTCAACGCACGCCCTACCTGTTCCAGTTGTTTCAGGAAGTACAACAAAAATATCATTGTGGGAGCAGAAATGGATACAGAGAAAGGACTTATTATAAATGGAAAGCTAGCTATAGGTTTTGCCAGCATAAAAATCAAGGGAGGCTAAGTTGACATAACAAGCTAGCAAGTCCAAAAATCAAAATATAAGTAAGCAAGTTCACCAAGATCCTGATCTCAGTCCTTCAGAGATCCTCAGGTGACACTGACAGAAAAAAAAAAAAAAAAAAGGAAAAACCTGACCATTTTCAGATTTTTGACTGGTAAAACTTCTGGTGTGAATGTTCATGCTTGTAAATGATCATAAACATCATAGATGATAAGAATAAACATGTTAGTTGTGGATTTGTTTCTCCACACAGACAGTATACAGCCAGATGTCAGAAATGAACTCCGCTCGCTGCAAAAAAGCCATTTTGGTATCTTTGTTCTCGGAGCAGCATGTACATGTCACAAGCCTAAATGAGAAGCAGCCTTTTCACTGTTGTTTTGCATGCAGTCACAGTTTAAATGTGTTTATTTTACTCGATTTTCCTGAAAATGAGCCGTAACGCTGAGGATTTAAAATCTGCTGGTGGACTGGACTCTCATCAGTCCTTCTCTGTCACCCGAGCCACTGAACATAGTAATGAACAAGAGTAATTTTTTCTGCATTTTGTTTTTGTTGCTTTGGAACAAGAAAAGTCGATGGGCTCAGGATTTCATAGGATATGTACAGGAGTACAAGTGTGTTTGTGTGTGTCCAGGACTTTGTGGACAGGAAGCTGGTGGTGGGAGTTCGCTGTGGGGCGTGTTCAGCAGGTGGAGGAGACCTGGGATGTCTGAAGGAGATGTCAGTCACAGCTCTGCGCACTACAGTCACCATCACTGACTCTGGTGAGTTCACTTGCAGTGACTAGGGATGTACGATAACTGGTAAAATGGTTAACCGTGATAAAATTCCCAACGATCAGTAATACCGTTTCAAATTTTAATAATCTTTAAAACCGTGACTGATTACTGCACTTTGATAAACTCACAGTGATGCTGCTCATTGGCTGGAAAAGCAGCAGCAGTCGCAGTTTGCAATGTTTAATTTATGTAAACATGGCGGAAAGCAATGAAGGCACCCATGTGGACAGTTCTTTCGAGATTTTTCCCCTTTTTAAAAAGGACGAAGTAGATCTTGAGACCCATTTTTTAAAATTTTAAATATGCTGAGGGGTATTTCTATAATACCGCGATAAAAATGATAACCGTGATCATTTTGGTCACAATAACAGAGATATGAAATTTTCATATCGTTACATCCCCAGCAGTGACACAGTGGTAAACATCCATTTGTTTGTTCCCTTCTCTTCCTCATTCTCAGATTATTCAAAGCTTTTTAGCTTTGCTTGGCTCAGCAGGTAAATATTTCCGGAATAACAATTAGCCACCCCTGATCTGAGCTGTCTCATGTTTTAACGTTGGGAGGATGAGACTTAAAGTGCTGATGACATGTTTTTGACATTGTTTGCCATGTTTTATCGACCAAAACGTTCTTCGTGATGATCTGTGTAACAAAAACAAGCCTGCCTGCATGAAGGAGTTATGAGGAAACATCGCTGCTTTTCAGCACATCTGACCAGACTGTGGCGCTGTGAGCCGAAACTGGACGTGACGTCTGCCAGAGAATGTTTGCAGCTTATTTAACATTGAAGTCAATGGCTTCATAGCAGTTTTTATAAGTTCCTTTTCCAGTTTTACAAACAGCAACGACTCAGCCTTCAAATTGTGTTGACAGTTAATGTTTAAAAGCTCGTAAGTGCAGCATTTGTTCATTTAAGTTTCCCACAGATCCAGAATTTAATTTTGAAGAGGATAAAGAAGCAGTTCGGGCTTACCGGGTAGCAGTAGAAGCACTCTGCATGTCTCTTCTGTCTACAGCGTCTCTTTACTGGAGCTGTTGAGATTTCTATCACATGGAAGTGCAGTCATGGCCTCTGGAATGTTCTTTTTCAACCATTGTTGCTTCATCTGATTGGTCATACAGCTGCTGTAAGGACAGACAGCTGCTGCTCGGTTATATGAGGACGTCTCCGGTAGGGATGGGAATCTCTGTCGTTCGATTCCATGGAATGGTTCATCTGCCTGCCTAACGATTCCTCTTATCGGTTCCGTAAACGTCGGACGCATTTGTGCGATGATGTCACGTACGCGTCTCCAACATGGCGTCGCGGCAAACGTGCTCCAAAGTTTGGTTGTATTTCATGAAAAAATACAATATAAGCACGAGTTACACATATGGAACATCAGAGGGAGGAAATACCTCCAACATTTGGCCACACAGCAGTTAGTTTGTCAGAATATAAAGCCTTTTGCACGTTGCTAAGCAACCATGGTGGCGCTCGGTGGGGAGCCTCAGCACGTCTTCCAACTGCAACGTCGCAGGCAACGTAAAACCCCCGTTGGAAACTTGTAAACTTTAAAGCAAAACTCAGTAACTTCAGCTCGGGGCTCCCCCAGTGGCGTCCTTTCACTGTCGTAAAGTTCATACCCCCCCTACACCCCCACAATGTGCAGATGGCTTCTCTACCTGTCTTTTCTCTATTTTGATCCGTGGATATATTTCTAGGCCTAAACTAGCTTGTTGATGCTACTTTGCTGCGTTGGTAGCAGCAGCTCGTCTCCCTCTGCTCAAAGCAGAGTCCTGTATCTTCTGAAACGAACGTTTTACCCGCGATATGTGGGTAAATATGCAGAGGATTATATTTTTCTCTGGTGTTGGCGGGCAGCAGGTGAGGATACGAACTTTTATTCACTTTTTGCAGACATGACAGGTGATTATTGAGCCTGAAGCAGTAATGTTTCACCCGGCGCCCAGACAGCGCAAGCTACGTGAATCACTCTGGTCCAGCAAAGAGTTGGTTTTGAGAGCCAGGAGCCGTGTTTAGGTGGTGTGAAGCTAAAGAAATGTCTTCTTGGAATTAGCGCTGGTTGTCTGGTTCAAATCAGAGCTGGAAGCAGCTCGGTAGATAGGGGACCTGAGTACCGTACAGCGGTTTTTGTTGTTGCAAGTTCTGTGTCGGGTCTGATCAGGCAGACTTGCAAGAGCTGCTCGCAGGCCAGAGGCACCGGCGGGAGGGGGGGAACATTGAATCGCTCTGTAAACACTTTGTTTAGCCCCACAGGGATTCTGAAAAGCATTTATTGAGGTAAAAAAGTTGCTGAGTTCTTCTTTAAAACTGCGTGTTGTAAACTTTAGTTTATTTTGAACATGTTGAAAAGGAAAGCAGCAGCATCTTGTGTGTCAGGTGTGTACTGCTCAGTGTAGCTACTGCTCTGTAAATTATGACAAAATATCTGACAAATGAAATGAAACACACACAAACGTACATACGTATTTAAACACACATAATAATTTAAATTCAACATGTTCAAAAGGAGTAAAAAGAAATTTATTTAATCCGTTCCCTTTAAGTCCTTAAAGATCCTTCATCAAAAGGTAAACATGCTATTTTTTTCTGCACAAAAACTGTTACCCTACAAAAGTTGATCACTGCAGTTGTATTTTAGGAGTTATTTTTTAATTGATGTCAGCTTTCAGTTGAAGGCAAAAGGTTGATGCATATTTTAAATGGAAAGAACTGCAACCAAAGATGTTCATACTGTAATTAATCATTCAATGAGAATCGATAAGGAACCGAATTGAAAAGTGAAATCGATAATGGAACCAGATCTCCTCCAGCTGCTTCCAAAGCTGCATCCTTCCCTCCATCCTCATCTTTATTAACGGGAACTATTTAAAACTCAACTGGAACCATGAAAGTTGCTATCTTCTGTTTTTTTAACAAAAGCTAATTATTTACCGCAGCTAGGTTGTGGCTAGCCGCGAGCTAACGCAGGGAATGAGTTCCTCCTCTCTGTCACGCCTGACTCTTTGTCGAACTTGTGCAGCTCCTTAATAATTGTGGGTCTGCTTGTGATGTTCCGGGTCGCTCCTTACAGTTCTTAGTTCCCTCGGTATCCTGATTGGTTAAAAGCATGATGAATCCTTTTTCTTTCTCTGGCAACTCATTTTCTACATACTGTATGTCAGCATATCAAGCACTACAGGTTTTACATCCTACAGGGAAGCTTTTAGCTCCTACTACTTTTATGTATCACCTTTGAGGGACCGATTTTAATCCTATGGACTGATTTCAAGTTGTGATTTAAAGAATTTCTCAAAAAAAAAAAAAAAAAAAAGGAAAAAAAAAGTTTTCAATGAAACTTCAGATCTACTTTGTACACCTTTCATATGTTTATTCATTATTGTTTATACGAACACACTAACTGGGTCCTCCCGTCTGTGACTTGGAACCGTTCATACTGTATCTGCTGCTGCAACTTTCAGGCACGGTGATGCTGAACGGCCGAAGGGAGGCGTTGCCTGTGGTCACAGGGGACCTGGTGGTCCGCAAGGCCTCCTCTTTATTTCTCCTCATCCAGACCTTCGGAGCCCAGCTTCTCTGGTACTTAGACGGACCATTAGCACTCATCAAACTACAGCCGGGCTTTGCTAACAAGGTGATTTAACCACATCCAGATGTCTTGTATTTACCTCCTGAAGTATTCCAGGACATGAACAGATGCAGAAATCATTTGTCTTCATGTGGTGCATTCAAGGTGCGTGGCCTGTGTGGGACGCTGACCTGGAGCCAGCATGATGACTTTACAACTCCAGAGGGAGATGTGGAGAACAGCGTGGCATCCTTTGCAGAGAAATTCACAACGGAGCCCTGTAGTCCGCCTGGAGGAGCTCCACCCGAGCCCTGCTCCACACACACCCAGAGGAGACGCTATGCAGACACCGTGTGCGCTGTCATACACAGCCCCATGTTCCAGGTCAGCGTGCACAAAGAGTGTAACATCTTCTCTGAGGGGGGAGCTTATGCACCTGTTTTCCCTCCTCCATGCTGTAGGTGTGTCATGACCTGGTGGAGAGGGAGCCATATTTCCGTCTCTGCTTGTCGGAGGTGTGCGGCTGTAATCCGCAGAGGTCCTGCCACTGCACCGTACTCACTGCCTACGCCCGGCACTGCGCCCAGGAAGGAGCTGCGGTCCACTGGCGCAACCACACCTTCTGCCGTAAGTTCAGTTCGTATTCAAGGTTTGAAGGATGATTTCTGCATTTTTCATTCATTCACTCTGGTTTTCTTGGTTCAGTCACCTGGAGAACAGAAAACTGTGAGCTCAAACAACAATTTGTCACTGTTTCCCCAACAAAGTTTTGCAGACATGGTGGTACCAGTGGTTGGACAGATGTTTCTGATATCTCTAAAGCAGTGGTTTTTAAACTGGGTTTGAAAACCATCATGTGGGTCCCATGATAATTTCAGCAGGTTGCCGGATCCAAAAAAAAGAAAAAAGAAAAAGGCTTCATTTATCAGTAAAAACATTTGGGATATTGGGGGCTATCAATATTAATGTGAGGAGATTAATCTGTGAATTAACATATATATCTTCATTTTTGTATAAATGTCTACGTTATTACTAATATTATGTTAACTCATTGACTGCCAGACGATTTCAGAGCAGAGGACTCCAAATTGCCAAGGTTTTTGAGCATTTTCACTGGGGATGTCCAATATTATCGACCTACCAATAGTATCGGCTGATATTGGCATTAAAATGTGATAGTAGCAAATA
>JALJCO010006107.1:0-133451 GCA_023101725.1 Atherinomorus stipes | reverse complement strand
AATTGCTCTTTGGACTGTCTGGAACATTTTAATAATATCCAACCCTAGCACTGATCAAATCCTATGTGATTGGGCTGCACCTTGATGGTTTCCTGCAGAGATGGGTGGGGGTGGGGTTAGAAAGTACTCTAAATGAAAGTTTGAGAAGTTCAAATATGCCCCCAGTTTTGTTGCCATCCATCTACATTCTCTTATTCCCATACAGGGTCACAAGGGGGCCAGTCTTGACAAGAGGCAGGGTGCAGTCTGGACAGTTTGCCAGTCTATCACAGGGCCAATGCAAAGAGACATAAAACGACTCACCATCATTTAAAAAAAAAAAGCACAGGTTTTTGGACTGTGGGAAGAATCCGGGGAAACTAGAGAGAACCCAGGCACACACGGGGAGAACATGCAAACTCAGAAAGGCCTGAGGCAAGATTTGAAGACACCGTCTTGCTGTGAGCCAGGCGTGATCATGCTTACTATCACACCACCGTGCAGCACCAGGTTGTTTGCATTTGAGAAATTGATAAAAGCAATATTTGTAATGGCTTTTATACTGTATACAACATCAAAGCCTTGCAGTTATGACAGAACCTGCAACTTTATCTCTTATATCTCCAGAATTTGTTAAAGATAAATAGCTATACAAATGAATCAATTAAGCTCAAAAGCCGATTCAGTAGTTGACTGCTGAAAAGGGTCTGATGGTGTCAAAAGGAACAAACAGTACGGCACACACCAAAAATCTGCGAACCTATGCTCCCGATATTTACTTACAGTGGTTGAACCACAGCTTGAGGTATTCTGAAATGTGTTCAATTTTGGTTTAAATTTGCAGCTGGTTAAATTTATTCTTAAAGTGCAACACAGTTTAAATAGATTGTACTTAAACAGTGATTTTCCAGTCATAGGATGATCATTCAAAGCGCTTTACACGACAAGTCAGATTCACCCATTCACACACATTTATCAGGAGGCAACCTGGGGTTCACTGTCTTGCCCAAGGACACTTTGGCATGTAGCCTTAAGCCTGGAATCAATCACCAACGCTCCAGTTGATAGACGACTGCTCTTCCACCTACCCCCCATCTCCCAGTCAATTTAGCTAATGCCTGTTGTCAACTTGACACATATTTTGGGGTCAATCTACAGTTCAAAATGCCTTTTGTTGCAGAGTTTGTTACAGAAAACACATTTAATGATGCACTGTCATATATCAATACACATACATTCAATTTACAACTGAATATAGATGAATGATCAAAAATCAGGATAGGCCTTCAGGTCTCGACCAACAATGAAAACTAAGTAAGATTATTTCCCCAAACATCCTGAAACCAACAATGTATCTGCCTTTCTACCTCCCATGGATCTCCATGATGAGCATGTGCTCATCTTTGCCACGTGCCTGCTTTTCCAGCACATTCACTTCACCCATGAGTGGCTTAATGGCTAATGGTGCGCTCCAGTTGTCTCGGGATTCCGAGCAGACACGAGTTGGTGACGTCATTACCAGGTATTTTGCGTTCCAGTTGCACCAGCTCGGGGAAAAATAGAAATCTCAAGAACAGCCTATCTGTGAGCTAGAAAAGCTAGAAATTAACAAATTTCTAGCTAGAAAAATAACATAGATATTATAAAAATGTTACCATGACAACAACAGCTATTTCAGTGTGTGTGTTAAATAAACAACACATATTAACAATGCGTTTTAAAGAAAAAAAGACCATAAAACTCAATAACAACAACTCGGTGCCGTTTACACTTGAAAATTATGATCAGAAAATATCTTATATAGAAGTTTAATAAACACAACAAAGGTACTGGACGCAGCCATCTTTAAATCTACAATCTTGGGGTAGTATCTCGGAAAAATTAGTTCATGACATCACATCCGCGGAAAATTACCTCGGAAAAACGAGTTCTAGCTGTGAGATTCTGGCCACCATTCCAGTAATCTGAGATTGGAGCCAAATATGTGATTTTTGTTTGTTTTTATCAATTACTTATAGAATGTTTGTCATAATATCTACCAAGTATGGTGGTACCTCTAGTATGCTAGCATGTTAGCCATGAGCCTTTAGCCAACTTGATTGTGTCTTCTTTTCAACATGATGCCAGACACTGTCCCTCAAAGCAGTTATTACTCGTCACTGATTTTGTGACAGAGGTTTACCTGGCCTGATATTTGCAGTTCATATTACTGTATATAAAATCTGCATAGTAACGGATTAGCTTGACTAACATGACATCTCTTCAAGCAAACACCTTAAGAACCCAGAATGGTTTAAAATGTGAAATGACTACATTTTCAAGGATGCTAAATCATTAAATATCGACATTTGCCATTTTATTATATTTTAATATTTTGCATCTTATAAAGTTACAATTAACATGCTCAAAATGATTTGCAAGAAGGCAGTAAGGGATGGCCAGCGGAATTAATCTGTGGACTGTAACAGAACAAACCTGAGTGTGACCTCATGTGAGTCACAATGACTGATTCCATGCATGATGCGTGCAATTATTATATCATACCAATATTTGAATTTTAGCCAAACATAGTAATCTTGGAATGATCGAACAGTGACAGTTTACTTTACTCAAATATATCTTACATGTGAATTTCCTTAACACAACTCAGCAAAGATGTTTAACCTGAGTTATTCCTGGAAACCGAGGAAAAAAATATAACTCCCTGCTGCACAGACAGCCCAAGGGGAGAATAGAGACAGGTTTATGGGGAAAAGCTGAGAAAAGGATACTTGGCACAATGCCAAAGTCCATAGTGTAAAATACTGTTTAATTTTCTGTAAACACTGCAATCACGTCAAATACAATAAATGTACAGGAGATGTCTGTTTGCTGCTAATATTGGCTGATATTATATTGCAGACACATATGGTTACAAGACCTCACACACACAAGCTTCACACAATGTCCATTCATGCACTATAGCTGCTTTTGGAGACTTCACTCACTGTGCTTTGATTTTAAAAACAAGCTGACTTCACCAAGTTTGTGCCATCAGTGCATGCCCCAGGGATTACAGTGTTTTCTAATGCTAGCCAGTGCTGTGCAGTCAATTCTCTGGCTATGAATGCAGAAAGACAGAAACACACCCTGAAGACGTGCTAACCTTGACTTTTCAGCCCCATTGATCTGAGGAGACCACCACTCACAGAAGGCTTGAATAGAAACATGCAATCAATATGAAGCAACAAGCATAGCTGAATGTAAACAGTATAATTTAAGGCAGCATGTTTAGTTTCAGCTTATTTCATCCTGAAAAATCAGCGTGAAACATACAAGCGGTATAAGTGCAGGATTCCCCATTTGATGGTCCAATCAATAACTACCTCAGTTTTATATATACAAAGGACTTTTCTTTTCTTTTTTTTTGTTTGTGTATTTGTCTTAATTTGCCTTGGATCGATTTTTTTTCTACACCACCCTTCATAATTCATTGTAATGATGAAGCATTGTTAATTCCAGATCTTCTCCAAACAGAATATTTCATAAGACTAGTGCAGATGGTATGACTGAATGTAACATGAGCTTTTGTTCACAAAAATGCAAACGCGACAAAATGACACTTACAAAATTATGCCTCAAGTAAGTACCCTTGAACATTTTTTTTTTAAATTCAGCACTTGCAAAATATCTGCAAAACAATTTTCAGCTCTCTCTGTTTTTAAGACTACAGGCTTTTTAAAATACATCAAGGTCAGACACAAAAACAGTGTTCATACACTGCCCTGAGGCTTGCAGACCAGCCCCTTGTACAGTAACAACCAGTTTCTCCAGCCCACCCTGCAATTTATGTCATATTGTGAGCTGTCACCATGGAAAACATTAAGTTTTTGTGCACGCAACATTATATAAACAACAGAGAGGAGACGTAAAGGGAGGAAAAACATAAACTCTCCTTAAGGAATTGACCTCTCAAATACAGCCCATGGATCGTTTTCTTATGAGGGCCAAGACAGTCTATAATTAGGTCAAAAGAATATGGGACCTCTCGTAGTCAAGAGCAAATGAATTGTACAAACGCCTTCCATTAAGGTGACAATCATGTTGTAAAAAGGATTTTTTCTAACCTCAGGCATGATTGTTTTTCTAACCCTAACCAAGTGATGTTATAAATCACTAAACCCAACCATCAACTAACAGTTTTATGATGTGTTATATTGAAGGTAGCCAACAAAATGACATACTGGAAGTGAGGGGGGGAAAAAAGACAGGCAAAAGTAGAGCTGGACGTGATGTCACATGACCAACTTTCCAACTGATGGAAGGACACTGCAGCAGCAACAACCAACGAAGCAGACAAAGTACCGCCTCCCACACCTTGGTCTTCCACAAACAAAGGCGATCGGACATCAGACCACCCAATGGACTTTATGCAAAACTCCACCACTTCCTGAACTAAAGCGAGCTCCTTGATCTCCTGTCTTTCCATGCCTTCATTACATCTTGCCTCGTCTACTGTAACTCTCTGTTGGCAGGACTTCCCTCTAAACTCGTCCAAAGGTTACAGTATGTCCAGAATTGTGCTGCCCGTGTCCTCACCAGAACCCGCAAATCCCACCACATTGCCCCAGTCGTCCGTTTCCTTCATTGGCTCCCCATTACCCAGCGGATAGCTTACAAGTTTCTCCTGCTGGTCTTTAAGGTAGTAAATCACTCAGGCCCGTCCTACCTCCATGACCTTCTCTCTCCATTATCCACATCCCGATCTCTCCAGTCCGGCAGCCAGAACCTCCTCACTGTTCCCCACACCAGGCTGTCAACAATGGGCGATCAAACCTTCTCCTCCCTGGGCCCTTGGCTGTGGGATCAGCTGCCCGAATCGATCAGGTTGTCTGACTCCCTTGTGGCCTTCAAAACCCAACTAAAGACTTACCTCTTCCATGTTGCCTTTGACAAAAAGGCTAAACTGGCCATTGGTCCATGTTTTCAACTCTAATCAGTTGCTAGATTTTAATTACTGTCTTTGAACTGCTTTTATACAGTATAAACAGTATACTGTATATACTGTATACAGTATATCTGTTCTTTGCATTGTTGTTCTTAGAACTGTCATGTCGGCCATTCTTGATTCTATAAGCTTATTGTTTTAATCTCAGTTGTGAGGGACCTTGAGATGTCTCTGGATTTTAAAGTGTGCTATACAAATAAAATGTATTATTTATTACTATTATTATTATTATTATTATTATTATGATTATTATTATTATTGGACGATTTGATTAATCCAAGTGTGCTTGGCTTCAGTAACCACGAGGACAATGACCAGGCACACCTGGATTAATCAGTTTGTCCAGTAATGAAAGACAGGAGACCAAAGAGCTGGCGTAAGTTCAGCTCGGAGTTGTGCATAAAGTCCATGAAAATTAAGTTCAGACTGGCTAACTAAGGTTGATTAAACTCTTATAGGTGTTTATAGTTTATTTTAGGAAAATGTAGGTTATAATGGAGCCTAATGACTTAACCATAAACTTTAAGAACCAAATCTGTTAAGCTGTTTAGCTGTTTTAGTTCCCCAGAAAGCACTGTGGTCTCAAAAACTGATCCAGAACCAAAACCATGTTTGTGTAAAAGCACTGTAAGGGCTGGGATATACTTGCTGTGAACACAAATGGTCACACCAGTGGTCAGCATCATCTGTAAATTTACTTGCTGCAGCTCGTTGCAGCCAACACACTCAATACTGGAAGTAGGAGCAGTACACAGCGCTTGGACATTGAAGTTGAGACAAGGTCAATCTGACGCTCAGATTGTATTTCCGGGACAGCATCATCACCTACCGTAAAGCATTTCCAATCTGTTGCAAGTTATTAAGGCACACGAGTTTGTCACTGTGCAACAGGAGGAAAAATTAATTTAAATGCCAGTAATTGTGGACAAGGTCCAAGCGGCACTCTTCAAAAAAACTTGCCATTGTGTTTACTTCTGACTTTCTGTCCACGTATTTGTGCTCATGAGTACCTCCAGTGTTCAAGTCAATATTCCACAATGTGTCACATTACCTCACGCCAATGCATGCCTCCTACAGTAGGTACATTGGGAATGTGTGGGCACCATGATGCGTACATGTTGCCAGCAGCAAGTATATTCCAGCCCTAAATGTCCTCAACAAGACACTAAACCCTGTGTTGGTATGTACTGTATGTGAAGGTCTGAACATACTGTACCTCTGCATATTATTTCTTCCACCTCTTAGCATGCTGTTGCTGTTGTGGTAGTAATTAGAGGATGAAACAATCCAAGCTGTGGGCTGCTCTTGGTTGGTTCTGTTGCTTTAACTTTGCTCTGCATGGAAAATGCAGTGGACAAATATTTGCCAGCAAAAAGCTGTTAAAAAATTGTCTAGCATTGTCTGGGCTTTTAACCCATGCTTCTTCTATTTATCTCCTTCGGTGCTTCATCCACTGGCATGAAATCAGTGGTCAGCCTAAGTAAGGCCCTTTAAAGGATAACTTTCTTTTTTTCAACCTGGACCTCATTTCTAGGAGTATATACATGCATTTACTCAGCAGATAATGTCTTATAGAGTGGCTGCCCCATCATCGCCATTTTACAGGATGTCCACCGAATGGCGACTTAACGTAATATCTTCCCAAGGACTCAAAGTGATGCAGAAACTTTACCAGTGAGTAAATGCACATATATACTCCTACAAATAAGGTCCAGGTTAAAAAAAAAGAGAAACTTATCGTTTAAGTTTGAGCTAATTTTCAGCCATTTTTAAGAGATGCTCCATGAAGAGAACAAAAATGGGGTGCAGTGAAGCACTTTCGTATGTCAAAAGGAGCATCATATCAGTGTAGCCCATTTATCATTTGGTAACTGAGGCAACAGTTGTCTTGTAAAAAACCTTGCAATTTTTACTGGTTACCAATCGAACATGCTGGATTTGTACTTAGAAGGACTAGCACTCAGGGGAGCATTTATCTCTATTAAATTGAAAGTATACTGACAGTTTTAGAAACTATAACAGTTGCTTGTTGAGTAAAGTTATTAAGTTCTTCTTCAACAAATTAGGTAAAGGAATATTTGTTTGATTTGAAAAGCCTGTGTTCAAGTTTTGCAATGCAGATGAGTGCTGCAAACCGGCGAGACTGTGAAATTCACTTGTATAAATCAAATACAATTAGCTGAATTTGTTGTATGGTTTAAACATAAAAGGCATACTCAAATGCAATAAAAACATTCCATGGTGCAGTAGAGCCAAACAAAGAGGAAATCAGGAAGTAGCAGCAGCCATTCTGATGAGTGATGGTGGCCAGTGATTGATGGTTGGGAAGCGTCCTGATCCCAGAGGAAGGTCTGACCTCAGTAACCGCGATTAGCCCATCTAACAGTCAATCACACCACTCAATGACTCTCAAATGGCAGAAAGCGCTCTACAACAGAAACAGCAGGCCTTCATCCAGGGGAAAATTAAGGCTTTTTTTTTCTGGGAAAGGAATGTGCTTAGACTAGGTTCTTTGCTTATTTATTTTGGTCCAGAGAGTGAAGGCACTTCTGTTTTTCAGGATGGTTCTGGGAGGAATTTGTCTGACTTTGTGTGTTGACACCATGATATGTGTGCTGGAAGCAAACGCTTCGAAGCCACTGTCAGCACTCTGCCCAGTAGTGGTCACTGATGATTTTAGCAGACACATCTGCAGAAAAAATCCAACTTTTTCTTTTAAAAATTTGTCTTTGAATGGGAGATTTGAATCATTTCAGCTCAAAATGTGTCAATACTATTTTCAGAGTCACTTATAGTTCAGGTTTTGGAACTAGTCACTATTGGTTTAACTCCCCCATGTTGAGGTTTGAATAAAAAATCACAAGTCACCCTCCTTGACTGGGTGAACAAAACACATATTGTACAAGCTATTGAAAATGAATAATGCATCTAATTCTCCACTTACCTAACAAGTGACACAGCCAAATGTGTGTGAGGAGAGGGGGGATAACTTGATGCACTTCCCTCTCACAGAAAGCTTAAATGTGCCCAAAAAGTGTCATTGATTTCCAACAAAATGTCAAAGAACTTAAAATGCAGAGGCTCACACAGGGGGCACCGAACTTGTTCCACGTTTCCACGCAAAAAGTTACCCATGAATTAGCAGCACAGTTTTACATTTACACTTTAAACTGTAAAAATGACAACCTTGTCTGGTGTGATTTTACAATCACTGCTGCTACACAAAGCCAAGAAGCAATAATATGAAAGGAAACCCGAGCAGAGTTTAATGCTACTACAAAACCTTTTTTTTTTTTAATGTAGGCCTGAGTAGAGTAGAAAATTACAGACCTGAAATTGGAGCACTTAATGATTTTTATGACTTGAACTTGCCTCAAAAGACTTAAAAACAACTGGGCAAAATGGAACAAGCCAATTTCTCCATCTCCAAAATTATAAGCAAATAAAATTAAGACCAAGGCCGGAAATAGCCCCATGTCTCTGGAACAAGCCTGTATAAAAGTGAAAGGTCAGCTGAAGAAATATTTTTGTAGCTGTAGATTCAGGATAAAGGGAAAGCCTAACTACTTAATTTCCATGAAAATGTTATTGAAGGATTTTTACTGCGACTCAGTGTCCCAGTCATTGCCAAGGCTGTGGTGGTACGAATATTTCAAGCTGTCAGACAATTATTATGTTAGGGGTAAAAAGAGTGACAGGAGTGGGAGCTGAACCACTTCAGTCTGACTTACAACCGGGCAGGGAAACAGGGAAGGAGGGGAAACGGAGAGGCCAGAAACTGAAAGAATATGATTTATACTCTCACTACTTTTACAGGTAAAACTGCCAGAAATCTCTTGCTCATTGCCCCAGTGACTGCAAGCCTTTCCTCACTGCCTGATTAAAACTCACAGTACTTAGCACTACTTCTACCAGACTCTTTTTGTTGTTTTTTTTTCTTTATGCAGAAAATACACCTTGAGGACCTTGAATATGCACCCAACTTGCCATTATGTAATCTTCCAACAATTCAGAACATAATCAGATTCGCACAGGAACAATGTGTGTGCATTTTCCCTCAGAGTCCAGCAATCCAGTTACCACCTTTACACTGTGAGAGGCAATTTCCTGTGTGGCTCAGCTGATGAGGTTTCGGCACAGAAACGGCCCAGTAATTGAATCTCTGAGCTCCTGTTAAAAGTGCAGCTGTCGGTGGCAAAGCTCTGTGAAAAGGGAGTGTGAATTCTTGTGTCATGGTGCAAGTGGGGAACTGTGGCCACATATGCCAGCCATCAGCTCTGGACTGTTCGCTGTGTTTGACTCAAAGAGTGTGCAGAATAAAAGCTCTAAGGAGCCTTCTCACGCACATGTGTGAACAAATGTAAGTATGACATCAATGTATTGTGTGAAAAGTTTCACCTTCTCAGTGGTGGAAAGTTAATGGATTATGAGTACAGCTCAGGATTTTAATGCTGTATTTTAAAATGATTCATTATTTTGACAGCGCAAATTTTTCACTCAGTATTATTTTTTTACAAGCTGAATTTTAGTTTTTCTTCCTTTAAAACAAGTTCTTGAATGCTGGACTTGCTTGATGCATCTTTTGCCAAAGGACCCACTTCTTGCACTAATAAGTATAAACTTCAGGTAATATTTTTAACCCAAATTTCAACACGATCACAGTGGGTTGGTGTGGCATCTGCTCTTCATTAGTCTGTTTGATGACAAAGGACCTGAGCTGAAATGCAAAGTGATCTACATTGTTCGTGATCAGCAGATACTGACCGAAAGAATGAGAATGTCGATACAAGCAGATGAAACTGGCTTCCTCTGCAGGATGTCTGAGCTGGGTGAGAAGCTCGGTCATTCAGAAGGGGCTCCGAGTAGAGCCGCTGCTCCTTTGCCTTCTCTGCAGTGTTGTATAAAGTGCCCAAAAGCCATACTTGAGTAAAAGTAAAAGTACCTTACTAGAAAATTACTCAAGTAAAAGTGAAAGTCACCTGCTAGAATATCACTTGAGTGAAAGCACAAAAGTAGCTAGTATTTACTGTACTTAAGTATCAAAAGAAAAAGCACTTTTACTAAAACACAATCAGAAATTTGAGTTTAACATTTTCTTTATTCCTGTTTAATTTAGTTTTTAAGTTTTGTTTAATTTGCAAAGTGTAAAGGAGTTTCAATACCTCCTTACATAAACCCAACCATGGATGAAAGCTGCTGCTTTCATCCACAGCACAACGGGGTATAATAATGTCTTGCAGTCTGTATCTCCAACATCATTGGCTACTAGTCCCACTACAACAAAACAAAAATTGTCCATTTGCTGTCACGCTCCTCCGTATTTTGTAACGAGTAACGAGGATGCTCGGGTAAATGCAATGGAGTAAAAGTTGTTTTTTGTATGTAAATGTTGTAAATGAAGTAAAAGTAAAAGTCGTCAGAGATAAAAGTAGTGAAGTAAAGTACAAATATATAAAAAAACAACTTATGTAAAGTATCTAAGAGCTTCAGGTCTGTAAAAACTCTGATCAACCCCTGCCATCCACACCGAAAGGCAGGAATTGCTCACTCGCATCATATAAAAAGAATGAATCAATGTCTTTATTTCTTGCCCCCCCCCCCCCCCCCCTCTCGCATTCCCCTCCTACACCGTTCTGTGCACCGCTGCTAACTGCTGCTGCGGCAAAAAAAATCCAAAACAAAACAACAGATAAGGACCAAGTCTTGGAGGCATTGACGTTTGCAGTGTGAACTTTTTACACCACAGAAGGAGTTGGAAGTGAGTGATAAGGCTTTTAGAAACGTGGTTCGTCAGCTGTTTACTAGCAAGCTAACGAGCTTTCCACTTGGCTGTTATCAGCTAACCTGCTCGTAAAACATCGGCGCACACATCCCCGCGATCTGAAGGCTGGTTTCAGGTGGTGTGTTTTGTTTTTTTTTAAATAGCTCGTTTGAACCATTTTCCCAACATTGTCAACCGTAGCTTTAATAGCAGAAATCACAAAAGGTTCCTGGAAAAAAACAAGTTGTCCCTGTTATTGTAAAATTGAAAACTCAATTTCATAGAAAAACATGGTTAAGTAAGACAACCCAAATCTTTGTAAATCCTGCAGGATGACATGAAAACATGAAATTACATTTCCTATCCATCAGTAGGAATGGAAAGTAATATATATCAGAGGGCTTTTTTGTACACATTCCCAGCACTCTGTCTTTCTTTTGCAAAGGAAGCAGTACTTGTCACAACATGGATTTTCTCATCCAGAGAATTAAGATCTTTATGTAGTCCATTATATGTTTTGTAATGCAAGCCATGTGGTTTTCCCAGCACTGTCTCCAGGAAAATATGTTGCCATTTCACATTTCTGGAAAGCAGAAATGCATGCAATGTATACTTATGCAGGTATTTTCCTCCCCTTTTTTCCCATTATAACACACATATGCAAACTTTATTTTATACAATTTGACTGGTATTTCAAACCAAACAACGTATTTTTACCTTTACCCTTGCAAGATATTTTATGCAGTGACTTTATAGGGAGGATTTTTTTCTTTTCAAACTTTGTATGTGAAAATAAAGAAAATACAAACGTAGGGGAAAATATGCCAGACAGGATTTACAAGTTGAAACTGCAACATGAAAAGTAAAGCAGAATCAGTCTTCTGGGCTCAAACAGGTCATTTTTATGGCTGATGATGCTGCTGTTTGTATGCATGTAAACTTTTTCTTAAGTTAGCAGAGTACATTGCTTTAGTTAAAACAAGACATGTTGTATTGACCTGCTTATTTAGCCAATTAGCAGCCTTTTTGTCACAAACCCCCATAACTACCATCACAGCTGCCCTGGAAACGCCTTTCAGTTCATAATGGAAAACTAAAATTTAATCATAACCACCTGTGCTTAAACTACATTTCCGCCTGCCCAGGCAGTAATGGGCTTGTAACAGAACAAATACAGCTTAACCATGAGGGTAAAGCGGATCCACGGTGGGAGTAACATGCTGTCATTTTAGTACAATGGGGAGGGAGGGGAAGTACCAGCATGGTCGCTGCTGCAGTAACACCATACGGCTTTTAAATTACACTCAAGTTTGTAAATGTGCTGCCAGTTTTATATGCCCAAGTTATGTGTTAAAAGTCAGAGTTGTTAGGTTTTCATCAAAGCCATGCGGGCAAGAACAATGATTGCATTTCTGTATTTTTGTCCTACACAACTTAAGCACATCCGTCTCCCATGAATGAACTAGTTTACATTTTCAAGATGCTTCCCAAATGTTCTTCTCAAGCTTTGCCGTGTTTTATGGCTATGGCTGCAAAGTTTGTACAATGTCAAACAAAATTATGTTAGATTTGTTAGAGCTGTTTGTTAAGGGCATGTGCAGCTGATTTGTTTTTGTAAGGGTCATTGGCAGCATATATGATTGATAGCTAGTTTGTAGATCACTACACAGAGCCAACCTTGGAGCAGCGGGCGCTCAGCGCCACACAGGGAGCATGGGAATGACTACTGGGGTCAGAGGTCAGCGCATGAGCTGAACAGGAAATACCCAATATGGTGAACATCATTATGCTGTTCTGGTCAATTACAAAATTGTCCATCATCGTCACGGGCAGCATCCATCACGTTTTCTCTGCAGTAAAATGGAGGTGCTGTTTCCAAGTTGATGTGAGATTTACTTTTTAATTGCTGTTACACAAAACCATGAATTTCCTCAGCATTCACATGTCGAACTGTGGGCGTTTTCAAAAGGAGAGCGAAGTTTGGTCGTTTGTAATTACATAAACTTGAATTTCTTAGCTAAATTTTGAGAGTCAAAAGTTATGGAAGAAAATATAGTTACAGATGTAATACATTACTAATTAAAAGTGATTTCTAATCGTCATTTTTGGCATTTGCAGCTGGGGTCTCTGGTAGTCCTCTGTTTAAAGATGTGGAGCCAGGAAGCAATCAACACAATTCAATAATCACCCTGACTGTTTAAACCAAACCAGGGAGGCCCTCTGCACTGTTTATTTTGCTTGTATCAAGTTGCATTTTCTTTTTAATTTCATGGCCAAGTGGACCTCCCTGATATCCTGCCCCCCACTCATTCCGCTAGCCTAATGTCCCACTCAAGTTCTCTCTCTATCCCCTTCACTGTAACCCCCTCCCCCAAATTGTTAATGTACCCTTTATCACTCCAATGGCAATCACACCAGAGCCTTCAGATTGTGACAATCATTTTGTTGTTGTTGTTGTGACTTTTTAATGACTTAATGTGCTTAAAATTAGGATAAAAGACCTGATGCCTCAGCCAAATCTGGAAAAACTAGTCCATGCATTCATCTTCAGTCGGCTTGAGCAGTGTAACAGCTCTCAGTGAGACCAGAAAAGTGGACCACATCAGTCCAGTTCTGAGGTTTTTACACTGGCTACTGGTCCATCAGAGAATAGACTTAAAGTCCTGCTGCTGGTCTATAAAGCTCTGAATGGTTTAGGCCCAAAATACATCAGCGACTTCTTGACCCAGTATGAACCTAATAGACCCCTCAGGTCATCTGGATCCGGTCTTTTATCAGTTCCCAGAGTCAGAACCAGACATGGAGAAGCTGCGTTCAGCTTCTATGCTCCACATGTCTGGAACAAACTCCCCAAAAGTCTCACATCAGCTGAAACACTTAGTTTATTTACAGTATATCCAGGTTAAAGACCCACCTGTTCTCTGCTGCATTTTTATTCAAAAGTTAAAATACACACGACTCGTTGCTCTCTTTTTAATTTAAATTTTAAATGTAGCTGTTTTCCATTTTAAATCATGCTTCTACTTTTTTGTTCGTCTTAATGTTTTGTTGTCTTCTCTTGCACCCCGCTGTAATGCTTTTAACGTTTATGTAGAGCACCTTGAATTGTCCAATACGAAAAATGTGCTATACAAAGAAATTTGCCTTGCCTTGCCTAAAATGGTACAGACACAACACACCAATAATTAAACTAATTAAAAAAAAAACAACCTTTTATTCAGTTGGAAATGGTTGTACAGTAACCACCACTGCAGCACTGCTTTCTGTTGAATGCTTAATTATGATGCAAACTTCTCATATAAAATTTAGAGGTGGATTATTTTTTATTTCTCTTGCTGGTAAAAGTGCATTCATAATGTAATTTTGCAGCGTACTAAGCTCTTTTTTTTTGTTGATGCAAAATGACTCATTAAAAAAAAGATTCAAAGCAAGTTAGGGTGATTCTGAACAACTACAAATAATCAAAAATATTCATAAAAATTGCTAAGTGGCAAATGGCTAAAGAGACAAAAAATAAATGAAAATAGAATCAGACAGCCTCGAAATGAGCAATGATGCACAGCAACCACAAATATTGTAACTGAATTTATTATTGTATTATTATAGTTTATAATTTATTATTGTGAATTTATTATTCAATTTGTGTCACATTATCATTGCAGACCAGATGCAAAAACAATACATTCATACAAACTTACATTAAAGTAAAGTTGTTCAAATTTATTTGTCAAGAATATTACAGTGATGAATCAACAAAACTATTAAATATTAATCCAGGTGTGTCTGACCTCAGTAAATGGTCAGACACACCTGGATTAATCAGTTCCTCCAGTGATGACACACAAGAAACAAAGGTGTTCAGGTAGTAGTGGAACTTTGCATATAGTCCACACTGTCCTTCATTAGTACCACTATTTTCAGAGTACTGTAAAATCTGTATGTTATTATACTTTTGTTGATTCTAACAAGAAAAAATGTTTGAAATCCAATCAAAGACCCTTAATTTTATCCCTGAGTAAAATTTTAAAAGTTAACATAATGCGCTTTAATATCAAAAGCAGCTGTTCAGTGACCAAACTTTGACACATATGGCTCCATCATAAACAGTTGACTCCGTCTTTACCACACAATTGCACAAACTGTGTGCCATGATTGCAAAGATAAATATGCCTGCAGGAATGAGCACTGACAGCAGCACAATTACTGTACAGTGTGACAGATCATGCTTAAAATCATGACATGGGTTCCTAAAACACACACACACACCTGAGCAGCTGTCAGCAGCACCCTGTAACCCAAGTGTGTAGTTCCAGTTTATGCGTTACTGTGTTTGTGCTCTCACCCCGACATCTCCATAAGGGAGGTGAACACAGCTGTGCCTCCCAGCAGATTCTCTGCAACACATGATGTCATCGCACAGGCACACTTATAATTCTGGTGAAGCTGTTCATTTAAACAATGATGAATAAGGCCAGTGTGAACCATGGCTTCCCTGTGCAGTTATGCTGCACATATCTTTGCTTTTAATATGTAGGCTGGCTTCTGTACACATTTAACAGCTTCTGATTAGAACAGTGTCATAAACAGTTGTAATACTAGAAAGCTGTTGCTATGACACATTTAACCTCTGTGGGGCTCAAATGCATTAACTGAAAGCTAATTTTCTAATAGAAATTCAGCAGAGCTGCCATTTATCTCATCTTAGCGATAGTTACACCAGGATAGTCCAAGGGACTTGGTTCGATTGGGTGGGAAAGTAAAAAAAAAAAAAACTTTTGCATCCTCCTTTGGTTTGATTTGCTTTCACACTGCACATATTCAAATGGATCTTTTGGACAACACTATGCAGTGACAGCTACTGTTGTCTTGGGGCAATATTTTCCAAAACAACCACTGATCAAAAACAAAAAAGCATGATGAGGAAAAACCTGGTTTGTTTATGAGACAGGACTGAAAACCGATATCCATCCGCTTCAACTGGCTCGTTCATAGCGAGTAAACAACAGAGCAAACTCAGTTATGCAGCCTTGGGTTTCGGTTTTTACTTTGGTGTTAACACAAGAATCTATCCGGTGTGAACAGCTGGTTCTAGCCATTCTTGTGCCTTCGGCTACATTGTATTTTGTTTGTTTGTTTTTATAAAATCAAAATCAGACATTAGTCCACACAGATAAACAGATAATATACTAAAATGTCAATATAATATCTCAGTTAATTTGTAATGAGCTTTAAAGCTTTAACAGGTCAACACCACTATCAAACACCTTTTGGGACCAGGACAAACTTTTTGAGCTACGATCTTCAAGATTCCCTACCTCCTCACCCAAAATTAATTTGTTTCACAGATTAATCTTTTTGCATTAACACATTAATCTTGACAGCCCCAATAAAAACCCCAAATCTATTTGATAAATGTAGGCTTTTTTCTTTTCACAATGGTCTGTCAAACCCTGAATATGTCTTGGGACCGCCAATGGGGGTCTGAACCATCAGTTTGACTGCTCTAGAGAAACCACAGATTTGGTATTAATAAAGTTAATAATTATCATTATGAATTATTAAAGTGGAAATTAACCTTGCCAGGTTGAGCATAAAGACACAACGTAACTTTTAGACCTTAAAAATCTGCATTTCTGACTTGTTTCTATGGCATACCAACATTCATTATGTGCATTTTCGAGCTGTCACTGCCCACAGGCGTCCTGAGGTTTAGAAACAGAGGTATATAAGTTTTTCATCCAGGACGGGGCTGTGACGATGCAGCTAACTACTGGTTGCGTACCACGTCATGTACTAGCACACGGATATGAACCAGAAATGAACACAGCTCGTATTATGAATGTGCATCATGTCGGTAAAGAAACGCAAGGAAACATTACCAAAGAAGGAGAGGAAAAAAAAAAAGAAAGGAAGCGACTGAACAAGAGCCAAGATTAGACTGTCTTTCACTGGCCGGAGTGAGCTCACAGTACAGGTAGGATGCAAGATGGATGCTCGCATCACTGAGAAAACTGCTAAAAGTTCTGTTGTGTGTGTACATGAAATTCCATTGTGTTTAAACAATCAAAGGTCAATGGCAGAAAAATTGAATATGTAATTCAAAACTGTGTTTCTATTGATGTGTAATCACCGTGTTAAATGTTTATTTTCTTAGAATGAATCATTCATATCTACTTGCTGGGCGGTGCACGTATGGAAGCTGCCTTATTTGTTCCACCATTTTTACTATGGTGTCCCTGAATGGACAAAACAATGTTTGTGAGGAGAGAACCCTCTGAACTTTAAAACTGCTGCACCAGCTTTGTTAAATGGGAGTTAGAGACTGTTTGGGATATTTGACTGATTTTTAATGATATTTTTACTGATTTTATGCCTTAAAGACGTAAAAACGTAGTTACTCATAGTAGAGTCATAGCTACACCTGAGACCACTGGATCCACTCACAGATGAAAACATCTTTGTCTGGGAGAATTTTGACCACTAACAGCCACCATACATTCACAACAGTGCTTGAATATGAAGTCATTTGAAAGAAAACATCTTTTCTTTCAAATACCCATCTTTACCACTAAATGACAGTAATTCTTACATACTGTACCTTTAAAGATCACAAGTGAATAGCAGGTGAAGTTGGGGATGCTGCTTGCTGCCTTTGTACTATCCGCGGTGCTTCGCCTGTGATTCGCCCGTACTTCAGCGGTATATAGTTCTCCTATTGAATGCCGCCTGGTCAGTCCTTTTATGTGAAATTGGCTTGTCATTTGTACCTGATCAGAATGTGTGGGTCACGAAACGTAATTGGAAAAAATCTTAAGTTAATTAGTTTACTTTTGCCAAGTGGTGCTAGTTGGAAATGCCAGATGACAGCAACTATGCTAAGCTAAGCTAAGCTAAAGTCAGCGCTGCCAGATTCAGAGAATGACTGGGTTGGCTAGAAAATGCTTCTGCCCACTTGTCCAACTCAGGGGACTGTGGGGGGACGCTCAATTTCACCCAGGGGTGGGATATGCCTTTAATGCACTCTTATCAAATAAATGATTTTGAACCTTTACATTTCCCCGTTCATTTCTTATTCCACAGACCGTCTGCGGAATAAAGTTGTTTGCAACGATTCAGTGTGTCGGCAGTGAAGGAAGAAGAACCAGCAAGCTGTTATCAAAGTCAACTTTTACTCAAGGCAGCCAAACTGAAAATCAGCAAGAAAGTTATCTTATCTGCTTTGAATGTTTTTGTAAGCGATAAGAGGAAAGCTCTCACACTACCCACCAGGTTAGATCTTAAGTGACTTGGTTTTCATGATATTCTTTCACATTAGGGTTGCTGTTTGTTAAAATGACAACCTTGGAAGTTAGTTTCCCTCACTTATCTCAGGAACAAAAGAGTCCAATGACATCCCTTTTAGTAAGTTTATAAATAAATAACTTTTTCAATTTGAACAGAGTCAGTCTCAGAAAACCATAGTTAATCACCAAATGCTTAATAATTGTTTTTATGTATAATTCTTTTTTTATTATTTCTTAAGATATTTTCAGACTTGATAAGCTGACCCTTTTTACTTACTGAATTTTATTTATGTTTGCTTAACCACATAGATTTAGCTGATTTTATTTATTTATTGATTGATTGATTGAGTGATTTATCTCTTTATTGTTGTTCTATGGTCTTGCTTTATTAGCGGTGTGCAAAAATGAATGTGTTTGGTTTTACTTGAAGTACATTTTTTATTTGACTGAAATGTTTGGGGTTTTTTTTTTGTTTGTTTGTTTGTATTTTTGAATGTGTTAATGCAACAAACTGCACGATAGGGATGGGTGATGCCAAATTTTTTCATGTTGATACAATACCAGTATTTTACGGTACTTGTTTACTGATACCGATATTGATACTGATACTTTTGGTCCCTTTTAAGAAAACCACATGATTGTACAGTTTGCATTAATATCTTGAAGAGCGATAATACATATACAGTAAGTAAAACTTGAGAAAACAAATAGTGGAAAGGAATTATTTTAAAACAATGATTATATTAATCATTAAATTATATTGATGAGTAAATTAAACAAAACTAAGATTAAAAACTTCTTATAATTTTCAAATAACTAAAGTACAGGTTAATATTATTTAAATTTATTCAGTAGAAAATGTTCAAATGTAAAATGTAATGGTGATACCATAAAGTTACCCAAACATAACGTGCAATAACTTTCATTACTGCACTGAAAAATACCTAAACATCATCATCATCATCAATAACAGTAGCAGCATCATCATGACATCTGATAGGCTACCACCATAATGTGACACAGAAGCTAGAATCTGGCTGCTTTCATAGTTTCACTGCATAAAACTCTTATAAGTGAAAACAAGTTGCATGTTTGTATCTGCACAGTGGTATTGCGATACTCAAAAAGTATCGATTCAGGCCCACGGAGCTGAATCCGGTTTAGGTGTGAAACCGATAGTAGAAATCCGGGGAAAGGTTTCATGAAATCAAAGGTTTCGCTGGAAATCAACAAAGGAAGAGCAGAAAGGTAGAGATGGCCGAGAATTAATGAGGCAAACGCTAAAGTTTTCTACACAGTTGAAAACAGTCGCTCACCGACGCCATTGCTGTTGTGACATTTTTTTCAGTGAACTTAATTGTTTTTGTGAACGAGACCAAAGCGGTTTGTCCCCCCCTCCTGCCTTGCGCGGTTACGCAGTCCCCATGAAACACAAACCTGTCGCGGTTTCAAACCTTTCCACCTTGGAACCCGGTTTCAGGAGGCTAATCCCTGGTTTCATGAGGATGATAGGGCAGATTTCTTACATTTTTTTATGGTTTTGCTGTAATTCGGCACCGTGTGGACACCACCTCAGATTCTTTGTCTGGCTGGTATCAAAGTATCGACTCCAGGGTATCGATATGCCCATCCCTACTGCAGTAATGTAAAAGTTTTATTCAGCAGTCATCTCCATCTATGAGATGAATACAGTGTCATTGAGACAGATTATTTCATGTAAAGCAATAAGAAAATTGCTTGCACCATTATATAGTTTTATGTGTATGTAATTATTAACCATTTTTCATGAAAAATATCTGTATCTAGTCCAAAAATGCAGCACACAGGATGAAGAATCATTTCTGCCTCCTTCAGACAGCAGACAAAATATCTGTGGTTCCTCTCTAATCATGTTTCCCCCTCATTTGCTTTCTCCCTGGGTGTCCACAACGTTTGTTGGTCGACTGGCTTGGAAAAGGTCAATCCTGTTGAAGCAGAGCTGCAGTCCAAGCCAACATAAGCACAGCCACTTCCTTCTAGGACTCTCCTAAGCAAACTGGTCCTCAGCAGAAGGTGGTTATGTTTTGGCTGCATGCTGCTCTCCTGCTAGCATGCTAAGCTGTAGCATGTGCAGCCAAGAGAAACTGTAACCATTTAGAGCTAAGGGTGGCGTGGAAAAAGACATATGTGAACTTGAAATGGGTTGATTTCCTGAGCAAACACACAGTCCATTATTTGAGTTTCAAATTGTGAGGTTGCCAGGTTGTGTGCTGCTCCAATAGAAAAACAGAACAGCTATGTGGAACACAGATGGCACAGCATATGGGTGAGTTTAAGAATGAAAAAAATATACTTTTCACTTGTCCCAGCCGTGCTATTTAAAAAGAAAACAAGCAAAAGGAGAAACACACATTTGTAAATGGCAATGCTGTCACACATCTGTGTGAGTTTTAAAGCTTGGTGGCCAAATGTTTTAAATGATTTAGAAAAATGCTGAGCCAGAAAACAAAAAGGAAAAGCAAAGATACAGCATAAAGCTCATTTGACAAAGATGGGATGTAACAGTAGTTCCTTACTTGGGATCCCAACCCAGCCTAACGGGGTGCCAGAGATCACAGCAGGGGTGTGGGGTTTAAACTTCAGAGAGGCTGTCAAAAATTTATTTGCACACATACAAAATCATAATCCATTTTCCAGATTTATAAGAGTCTGTGTGAGGATAAAGTGCATCAAACCCTGCTGTTCCACTCAGAGGAAAGCTGCTTATCACCTGGCTAAGTTCTTGTGTGTTTTACAGAATAGCAGGGAATAAAACATTTCTTTAAAAGCACAAATCTGTAAAGTGTTGACAGATGTTTTAGATTAGAAACCTCGACTGGCAAGGAAATGCATGATCCTGAATCACATATAAAGCGGGTCAAAGACCGTTTTCATCCATAACCTGAGATGCAGAGTTGTGAAACGTGTCAAACATGGGGCCTTAGCACTGCAAAACTTTTCAACTTTGATAGAGCACTGACGTGTATTATGTAATGTAGATTCATGGAACCATGGTTCCCCAGCAGCATCCTGAGGCTGAGAAACCACAATCCACAACTTTTTTTCTGTCCTGGCACAGCATCACATGTTAATAACTGGATATCAACACACTGGCTGTTTTGAACACACACTGGGGCTGATTCAGCAAACCCAAGAGGATATTATCGAAAGAAGGGAGGAAAAGAAAAGGAGGAAGTGGCGAAGCAAGAGATAAGACAAGAAACTTTAACTTGCTGGAGAGATCTCGAAGAAAAGATTTTATACAAAATCAATGTTAATTTAACCATCCTTCGAGATAAAATCTGCCAAATTTCAGTTGTGAGGCTTCATAGCAGAATAAATGATCTGGTGGTACTGCATTTATATTTATACACTAAAATGCTGAGCATTGATTGGTGCATGTATAAGTATAAAAGCACTTTAAAGGACAAATTAAGACCCAATCTCAATTCTCCCCCTTCACCCTTCTCCTGTATTTTACGCATTCACGTGTAGGGAAAGGGGTGTCAAAATCCTGTTAGGACACGGGGGTAGGGGTAAGTGCTAGGGGTGTATACCCTTTCAACGGAAGGGTTTTCAGATGCACACTTAAAATGGAGTGGCATGACAAATTTGCAAATCAGTCCAGACAGCTGCTATGAAGTCCAAAAGGAATCAACAGATGAAAATAATTTCTCCATGGATAAAGGTTTAAAATTTATGAAAACCATTGTATTGTCTATATTTAACACTGTTGAAATGTTCAAAGGGATACAACACCCACAGAGTGATGTGCCTTCATTATCTACTCACTCTCATGCTGAGCAAGACTCTGGAGCACTTTTTTAATATCTCAAATGCAGCCGGAGATCTGTTTTTTATTATTATTATTATTATTTTGTTATCCGCTTACTTTCATATAATGGAGGTGACCGGCGCTCAAAACAAATAGGTCCATAAAAGTCCACAAAACGTGGCAGTATTCCTCCATGCTGCTCGTCCACTGTAATCCAAGTCCTGAGTGGGTAGCGTCCATAATTTACTGGAAACAACATCATTTAGTATATTTTTTTTATTTTTTTTTTTTTTATACTGGTATGATCCCCGAGGGGAAATTAGGGCTCTGCATTTTACCCATCTCTGTACTGTGAGTATCAGAGAGCAGTGGGCTGCTACTTAAAGCGCCCGGGGAGCAGTTGGTGGGGGGGTTAAGGACCTTGCTCAGGGGTCCACAGTGGTTCACTTTGTAGCCTAAACAGTAGAACATTGCATTTCCTGGAAGCGCGTCCATGCGAGTTCACAACATCACGGCAGACCAAACCAGACAAGATGGCGCTCTCTTTCTCTCTTTCTTTCTTGCAATAGCCAACCCCTCTTGTGTTTGTCCGCGGCTCAGTCGCTCTTAGCACAATGTAAGCAGCTAATTTCTTCTTCTATGCTTGCATTATCAGCAGAGTAGGTTTCCATAGTGTCAGGCACTAACATGTGTGCGCATCGCGGAAGTGTGATGTTCTACTGTTTAGGCTATAAAAATATACGACTGTAAATGATGTAGTTTTGAGTAAATTGTGGACGCTACCCACTCAGGACACTTGGATTACAATGGACGAGCAGTATGGAGGAATACTGACAAGTTTTTGTGGACTTTCATGGACCTTTTTTGTTTCAAGCGCCGGTTACCAGCATTATAGGAATGTCAGCAGATAACGACCCCCCCCCCCTGGATCTCCAGCTGCATTTGAGATATTGAAAAAGTGCTGCAGAGTTTTGCTCGGCATGAGGGTGAGTAGAAAATGAAAGCATATCATCTGTGGGTGTTGCATCCCTTTAACGGTCATTTTGGTGTCATTTCTCCTCCAAACACGTTGTGTCTTTTAACATCGGAAGAGTTCAATCTGACCAGACTATGTTTTCCCAGAATGTCACGGGTTTGTCCAGATGTTGTGTTGCAAACTTCAAACGAGCATCAACATCCTCCAAAAACGGAGTCTTGCGTGGTTGAGTGCATTACTTCTTTTTTTTCTCTGAAACAACTGCACCTGCTGATTCCAGGTCTCTCTGAAACTCTCCACGAGTGGTCTTGGGCTGTTGGAGAACCTTTCTGATTATTGTTCCGACTCCTCTGTCTGAAATCTTATGGGGAACACCTGGTCGTTGCTGGTTTATGACGATGCCATGTTCTTTCCACTTCCAGATGATGGCCCCAATGGTGCTCACTGGAACTTTCAGAAGTTTTAAAATGCACCTGGAACCAATAGATGGGTTTCTTAGCAACGTCACTGATAGGATGCGCATGCAACCAAGGGGCAAGAAAACACAGGAAAAGCATTATTGAACTATGAGAAGACATGTGTTTTATGTACAAGACTTGACTTTTAATGCAGATGAGGTCATGATATGACGTGAAAGTGTCGAGGAAATATAATTTTTGAGTCCTGGTATTTGTTTGATTGCAAAATTGAAAACATCAATGCATGTAAACAGTTGAAAATGGTGAAAATAGGACAGTAGGAGTGACTGATCTTCAGAAAACCCTCTCAGATAACTTATTCAGGTTCAGACTACATGATTTATTTAGTCTTTCATCATGGTCACCATGTCGGATTAAACCACGGTGGCAGAAATTATTCCCGTGTTCTTGTCAGAAGACTGGTACTAATGCATCACCGCCGCGATCGGCTGCATCACAACACTGTAGCTGTGTGTGACAGCCGTCCTCTGCTCAGACAGGAAAATAAAAAGAAGAGAAAACTGATGGTGGAGCCGTTTAAAAACATTCACGCGGCATAACAACCCATCCCGGAGATTTAATACAAAGTGTGGGGGTCGTAAATCAGATGGCGTTTGAGTTTCTACTGTTAGCTTGTTAGTAGTTAGCTAGTCTGTCTACTGTCCACCACAATCTCACACACAATAAAGCACAATGTTACACAAGCAGCAAAACTTACCGAAAGCAATGCAGGTGAATCCCAAATAGTTGGAATCACCTCCTTTCCAAACATAGTGGTGATGTCGTCTTTGCCTGGTTTAATCCCAAACTAGTGACAGCTGCTCCTGTATGGAGGAGGTGAAGACGACGGCGGAGCTGAACCTGCTGCAGACCGAAGACTTTTGTGGCCTATTTTGGTTTTAACAAAGAGTCTAAATGAAAGTTTAAGCCGCTTTCTAACTCAGGTTTTTCTAGTAAATTTCAAATGAGGTCCAACACGATTAATATCCAGGTTTTAACAAGAAAAATGCGCTTGCAACTGTCAATGTTTGTAAACTTGAAACCCATCTATGCTTTCAGTGTGTTTGCAATAATAAGGTTCTTTAGGTCTTTAGACAGCTCTTTGCTTTTACCCTTCATCGAATGCTTCTTGTCTCACACCTTGGTGATGAGAAACCTTTTTAAAGGCATCAATCAGGACTAAACCAGCTGATATTACTTTGCACTGATAGGGGACAGGATTACTTTCTCAATACTGACAGACTCCAGCTGCTTTCTTGGCTTTTCAGATCTTTTTGTCCCCTGTCTTCATGTGTTTAATACTTATTCCCTGTGTCATTTCACTATATTACACATAACTTTATTTAAGGACATAAATGTCAGGATTTCTTTGTATGTGTGCATAACTTGGGTTGTTCCCGACATCTGGTGAAAATTCCATGTCACTAGAAATATACTTTCTGAGAAAAATGTTGATATGTTCAATACTTGCCTTTATAGGCAAGGCAAGTTAATTTATATAGCCCATTTCATGTGCAATACATTTCAAAGTGCTTTACATAAAATATTAAAAGTAGTAGTGCAGCACGGTGCAGAAGAAAAGAGGAAATTAAAAAGTAAGAGTAAAATATAGAAGTTTTAAAAAAGAGAGAATAAATAAAAAACTAATTCACTTTAGGGTGGATTTAAGCAGCGGATCGAATCAAACCTGTGGCCCTCAAGCAAAAAAACTTGCTGGTCCTTCACAAACTTTCCTCTGTTCGTTCTGTTCTTTCTTCATGTTTTCACACTTCACTCCCATCTTCTAATGGCTACAGTTTGAAGTTAAAAAAGCATGATTAGATTTAGATAAATTTGGTTAAGTAGAAAAATATACAATACATCAATTGCAGTTTCATAGTCATTGATCGCAGCACCTCCCTGAACCTTGATTCAAACCCTTGATTGTGAAAAACTGCACCGATGCAAGTGTGTGGAAATCCTCTCTCTGCAGGGCCTTGATTGTGAAGCTACAGTATATGTGGACAAACAGTGTTTTCTTACAACCTCTGGTAAGACTGGATTCCCCAAATTATAATTTGTACTGCAGATTAATTGCTTACATCACTAAGAATTACCAAGAAATGTACAACTACTGCCGGTAACGTTTTTGCTATCATTCAACCCTGATTTTAGTCAGTTTGGGAATCTGCTGCACTCATGGTGTCAGTAATTGGTTTTAGGTGTTTTATTTGTCCAAAAATACATGCTGATTAGATATCTGACATTACTGGAGATGTAAACTGATATTACATAGCAAGATATGTAATATCCATCATAGATTCGCAGCATTTCTCTACACTGACTGCCCAGTCTGTGAGTACAAATATGGTTTTCATTTGCCTCCAGACATATCTTAGAACCTGTAATCAAAAAGCTATGACTCACCAACCCAGAAATAAGAAAAGTTCATTATAAACTCAAAAAAGTCAGAAGACAAAGAAACAAACATTTTCCTACTGGCACCTCTAAATCACTCTCTTTTTTCTGACTTCCCATCACTCCACCCAGCCTCCCTACTCCAACAGATTTATTTATTTATTTGTTTATTTTTCTGTATTAAACACCTAGGCAGATGGCTTCAAACACCAGGTATCCCCCATGGGAGCCCCACAAGGAGGTCCTGGACTCTCTAGGCCTGCCTGAGCTGCAGGGTGTAGAAAATGGCAAACCAAATATATTAATACATTACTCAGATTCCAGATTAAATGCACAGAGCAACTCAAAGCAAAGGGAACTCAGCTTAGCGGGGAGCGAGGGGGGAGCGAGGGGCAGTGAGGGGCAGCAAGTGGGCGATGGAGGAAAGGGAAAAGAGAGAGGGGCAGATACCAGGAGAGTAAAGATCTCACTTCTTTGAGTCATAATAAAGGAAATAACAGCTTCACATATCACCTTCCTTTACATACGAAGAAGCAGATCACAAGAAGAAAAAAAGGAATGCAAAGATCACCCAGGGTTGTAAGCAGATGTCTTTAACCTAAAAACAACCTGCATCCATTTATAAGATCCATTGAACAATGAAATGTTCATTCTTGAGAGGAAAAAGGAAAAGTTCATATCAGCACTCGCTCACTTGTTTTTATTAGTGCAGTAACTGCATGAGGTTGTGCTGAAGCTTAGACAAACTGACAGTTAATAGACTTTTTAAGCACATTCTTACTGGCATGCTGCAGAGCAAACACAGCCTGAGGCGGAGGAAGTGTGTAGGAAGACCGCCCTGTGACTGCAGGTTCACAAGCAGCCTCCCTGCAGTTGTCATGTGCTCATCAGGACCATGAGAAAGACTATGCATTTTTATACTCCATTGTTTTCATAACGGTGCAGGTATTCCAACCATTTACAGCATTCCATACCAAATCCATTTTCAATCCAGTATTTTCATTGAAAACATCCATTATATTTACTATTGCATCACATAGATATTAACTTAGCAATTGAGATTTTCAAGTGAACCATCTGAGAGCTAAACTCATCGCACAGCACAAGACAGTGAGACCAAATAACAAGAACTAAGAGCCCTCTAACATTTCACCCCTACAGTGAATTGTTGTTATCAAGTCAAGATAAAATTGCACTTGTCATGCACTTGGAAAAACTTGCCTTAAAAATTGTATACCTATAAAAGTCAGAAGTGTACTGTGAATTGCACAAAGTTTAATGTTGAGGGAATAAACTACTTGACATGAGGCTCCCTAAAATGTTTGGGCCCCCAAAAACCTTAAGTTTTGATAAAATACTGAGTTAATTATTAGCTCCTGTGAATTAGCATGTTGCCATAATGTAGATCATGTCCTTATAATCACTGTGTCGTTGATGCTTTAGAAAATAATTCCATGGTTAAATAGACATTAAGCCTCAAAATATGCATTTCTCTCCAATTCCACCTTTTTGTCAAAATTTTCTGGCATCAGAATAGCATGATTACAACCAAATGTCAAGGATAAAGCTTCAAAACAGCAGTTCACAAACCAGAGGGTAACATTACATTGTTTACTTTCACTTGCTATGAACAGTGGGAGGAAAGAAGGATAAGCAGGAAAATGGAAGATAAATTTGGAGAAAGAATTGTGTCTTGTAGTATGTTCAACTAAGTCTGCACCTGTTCTGAGAAATTTGAAAGATAATATGAACTTTTTAGTTAATAAAGCTCTTACTAATCAATATTAGTCATGTGCACATGGTCAACAATCATCTCACTAGGAGGTTAATCATCAACCAAGGTTGCAAAATTTTAGTGGAGAAAATAGAAATTATCTTTTCAAAAACTAAAAAAAAAGAAAAATGCTCTGCCTGTACTGTTTGCAGTAGACATATTGCTTGTTTTTTTTTTTTTTTAACCTTCTATACTTTCAGAGAGAAAGAGGTCATAACAATGTGTAGATCTCTGCTATGAAAGTCAGATTCTAAAGAAGTCAAAGCCTGTGGACTCGTACTTAACATAGATTCAATGTGAAAGATGTACAGTATTTACTTTCAAATGAAAGGTTTACTGTGCAGGTACAATGCACTGAAGGGAGGCCTCATGGTCGATCCAGGACTTATTTACAGTGAATAAATGCAGTACTTCGGGAGGAGAACCTTTAGATGGTAGGGTCTGGACTTCTATTCACCCCTTTTTTCTACTGCTACCCCAAAATAGTGACTTCAATGAAAACACAGAAAGTAATCTGTCTTCTGAAAGTCTACTATAATAGCTTTGCACCAATTTTAGCTCCAATTGTTTGGTAATTATTTCAGAACTCAGCTGGGGGATGCGCCTTCTTGAAATAGGAAGGTTTGGGGAAAGTGTCCTTTGGCTGGTTGAATTCCTAAAGATGTGTTGAGTGGGTGTGCAAAGAGGTGATGGTGACACACCGATGACATCCCTGTTCCAGAAAGTAAAAATCCTGTCAGGCAGTTGTTCCATTAATCACTAAACCAGTTAAATTTAATCAGCACAGCTCTTCTGCCAGGTAGATGAGATCGTTAGTGAAAACACCTGTTCTAAGTGCACAGGCAGATTCAAAAACATGGCAGGAGGGCCGGAATCCTGCAGAACACACCTGACTCTAATCATTGGTAATTAGCAAACTTGTGCAGAGGTTGACGTCAAGCTCTGCACAAGTCACAAGGTATGCTGCAGCAGGGAAGCTCCTAATACCTGCAGGATACCAGCCCTGAGTTGGTGATCCCTGCTGTATATTGATGCACTGATGTTAAAATATGTAGAATAACTTTGAGATCTCTGGATAACATACCTATAGGTTATCAATCACCTTAGACGACTATCCAACATTGTCAGTCCAGATATTCCTGCTGCTTTTCATATTGGTAGTTACAAGGTCATTAGGACTGGTCCCCTGCACATTGGTGGCGCTGCAATATGGCGCAACACACAATTAGTCTATATTCTGTCATAATTTAGACCCAGAACCAGTGTAATACCCAAATTTCATTACACATCCATACTGATGTATAAACCAAACTAATCTGAAAAATGTATTTAAAAAATACTCTAATAGAACTAGTATTATCAATTAAACTGGGAAATACTCCAAGATCCTAAAAGAGAAGCTTGTTTTTTATTCTTAAACACCACTACATCCTCCAAATGTTGGCTTTTCAGTTTGAACATCATGTCCCAGCAGGATGGTGCAGATGCCTACTCTCTAAGCTGTTTTGAACATCACGAGGTTGCTAAAGTCATGCAAAGGCTTCAAGGTACTAAAGGTCACAGTAAATTGCAAATATGATATAAACAATCCAATGAAACCCATGTCAGTGTCACAAAATTAATTTCACTTCAGGAAAATGTTATTTTGAGACGTTTGCAAACTGAATAATGAGCATGTATTCTCTGAACTCAGGTTCTTTGAAATCCAATCAGTCACTCACACATCAGCTGATAGGTTATGTTTGGAAACTATTAAATTATCATTTTCTGCCATGTCTTTTTAGTATAAATGGAATCCTGTATGACACAGCAAAGGCCCCTTATTTTCAAAGAAGAATGCAGTGGTCATAAATTTCGCTTTTTGCTTTGCTTTTGCTGTTTGAACAATTGCTCCTTATAAAAGTTAGGCCAACCGGTTGCCTCACATAGATCTGTCTCCTCGAGCTCTCGCCTCCACCCCGGTGCTTCTGCGCTCATTTCACAGCCACAGCTGTGCAAAAGCAAATTTATTATCAGCCTTAGTATTTCTGACAGGCTATCCGGCAGACGCTCGCGGTCCTTGAAGTGCAGAAAGGCCTTCCCTTCGCTGCACTCCCCTGCCTCCCAGCAGGTCTGCAAAGTGAATTTACTGCCACTGTCAAAACTTCTGTCAGCTCTCAAAGGGGGAAAAGAGGAGACAGACAGAGAAAGAGAGTGCGAGGGAGCAATGTGGGACTTTTTTTTTTCTTTTTCTTTTTCACAGATGCCCGGACATGCAGTCTCTCTAACCCTGAGGCCCTTTGAAATCAGCTCGCTCGTTAATAGTTGTCTCATGGAAGCTAGAGGAGAGGAACGCTTGACAGAGTCTGAGTGGAGACACCAAAGCTCAGTTTTGTCAAATACTGAAATTCTCATTTTCACCTTCCATTTGTAGCATTGGAAAGTGTTTCCTGCTAAAATGCCAGTGTTTTTATTCTTTTTAGATTTTTGTTGCACATTTAAGTTAAATCATGAGCGACCGAGCGAGCGAATCTCCCAGTGGCTGATGAGAAACACACCGTCTGTTGCAGTGGAAATGAAATGTTCCATGTTTGACTTATGGTGTTCTGTAAAGGGTGCTCAGATTTCTTTTATCTTCAGATTCAAATATCTTTCTGTGCAGTTGTCTCAGGTTTCGTTTGGTCATTTTCCTCTATAAGAATGACTGCTCTGTTTGTTCGTCATAACCTGAGGATCCTAAATGTTGCTGTGGCTTTTTTTCACTTGTCTGATGAAAAGCTTATTGGATTTTGGTGAACAGGTAAAGAACGAGCAACGCTGAATCAATTATCGGCAAATGGGTAATTTAATTTCACTTATTAGTTTGTCTATTATTTGCCAGGAATAATAACCATAGCTTCTGTTTAACAACTCCCAGTTCTTGTCCAAACAATAGTTTTAAGCTAAAAGTTTCCTTAAAACTAATAGTAAAAAAGAAATAAGGTTTTGGATTTTTTTTAATCACTAGTTCTGGGATGATTATTATTAACTAGAATATTTTTTTCCCAGTCCATTGCTGGTGTAAGCGGTAGAAAATCACATCTACATTATAATATGGCCGTCTCAGCCCTCATTCGAAATGCACTGACCAGCACGGTCCCTTGATAATTATTCCACACAGCCACAGTGAACTACTGCTGCTCTGCTTTGGGGCATCCTGGAGGGGAGGACACACTAGGGTAAAAACAACCCTATACTTTTAAAAAACAGCTCAAAATGCGAAGCCATTCATCCGTGAGCTTGCCCTCTTCCAGTCGCATACCTTCACGTCCTGTCTCAAAGGCATCTAAACATAAAGGCGGAGACAGAAAGACGGGGCAGCGCTAACAAAGAGTCCCTAAGGCAGCCTCCCCTTTCACACAGGCCAATATAAAACCACCAGGTTCCTGGTCTGGGGAGGGAAAAAAAAAATAAATATCTCTCCGCTTCCTCACCCCAGCCCTTATTTTTGTTCCCAGTGCTTACGAGATCATCTCAGGGTGCAATAATTTATGGTGTCTGTGCTTCCCTGCAATTAAACACAATGGGGACATTTTTACTTCTTTACAGTACTGCAGTGTACATTTACACACATTACATTACATTTCTACACTAACTGGAAACCAAATATTTAATTTGAAAGCAAATATTTTACAAATAACTTTTATTTTATTATTAATGACATCATTAAAGAAAACATGTTCTGATTTAGTTTTATTACCTTGGTGGCAATGTAAATGTTAATGTAAGGTAAATGTGTGTGTTTTTTAATTAATCTATTTTATGTTGCTGCCTGCAGATTGTGTTAGTTTCACCATTTCTGCCAGAACAAAACAGGATCAGACGCAATCGTATCTTCATGTTGACCTTCCCCACTTTAGACTGCCCAACTTCTATTTGCAGACTAGCAGCATAAAGTCCATCTCATCGTCTCACATACATCCATGCAAAGATTCGCCTTTACCATCACTTTTCAATGAACTGGACCAAAAGAAAAAAAAAGTTAGTCTCTTTATGTTATAACCCAGGGTGATGCAGTAAAGTTGAATAGCAATGTTTTAAAACTAGACCACGATCTTTGCTGAAACTGATTACAGTGTCTTGACCACATTACAGTCCTTGAGGGCCTTTGTCCTGCAGGTTTTGAGTGTCCTGCTCCAATACACCTGATTCAAATTCACAGATCATCAAGGCTCGTTCAAAACTTGACAAACTATTAGAAATCCATTTAACTGAGGTGGGAAACTTGCTGGATAGTGACTTTCGAAGACCAGATTTGGACTTTTCTACTTAACCTAAGCAAGACAAATGCAAAATGAACTAAAAATGATGAATAAGTTTTGCATCGATCATCTGCTTCCCTTTAATCGTCCGATGAGGACATTGTCACTAATATTGAAGTCATCTGCATATAAATCAGCGTTTCTCAACTCCTCAGGACCCACTTCCCTGCATGTCTTAGAGGCAGTCCTACTTTCAGAAACCTGAATTAAATGAATAGCTCATTGGGCTTGCAAAGAACTTTCATCCATTTGGATCAGGTATATTGGAGTAGGAACACATCAAAGACATGCAGGGCAGGGGGTCCTGAGAACCGGAGTTGACAAATACTGCATTAAATGATACCTGTGTGCATATCTTAAAGATGTCACAGCCTGAATAATAAGTCTGTTTCCAGACATGTTTTTATGTGCATTTAAAAAAAAATGTAAAACAACATTTAGAGTGATTTGATTTACGGTTGGATGGGAACACATTGAGTATTTCAATTGTAACCTGTAACATAACCCTTCTTCTGGCAGGAAATTAGATATCATTCCAAGTGCAGGATTACCAGGATTTCTGCTTGATCTTCTGCTGTAGAAATTATATAAAGCTCCAGTTTAGTGTCTTTCACATGTAGAATGTGTAATAACGATGCGTGCTGGGGTTGAGAGGGAATGAACTGAACCACCACGGCTCAGTCAGTCAATAACACTCTGCAACCTTGCTCACAATGTCAAGGTCGGTAATAAAAAGCGTGATATGGACAAAGAGTACTTTACAGGGTTGCAATTTATGGTTGTTTTTGAGTGTGCTCCTATTACTCAGTGTGAAGACAGTGAGGCATACTTCAGTTTTAATTGTGGTTTAACTGAATAGCAGAAAGAGATACTGCATCTCTTCAGGTCAGATATGATTGACTTGACAAATTCATGATTATAATCATCTGATTCTCCTGCTACTGTCTCTTAAATGGTCTTTTTAAGTAATAACATACACTTTTAATGTTTTAATCATTGAATAAACTCAATTAGATCCATTTCTGGTTGGTGTTACAAACTAAAGTGACCAAACATGATAAAATCCTTCATTGTCACCTTACTGAGCAGTCACGGACTGGAGGTAATAATCAGATATCTGCAAGCTGAGGGAAATTACATGTTAAATACAGAAATTGACACCTAAACTGTCTGTCCTCTCCTTTATCCCCTCTCATTAAAATGGATTTAACAGCAGTTATACCCTTTTTTCTTCCAGAGTCAACAGTCTTGCTGTTCTTGGCTGTGTTCTTTCATGCTAATTTCACCAACAGATGTTTAAGTTCAGCTATGCAGAGGAGGAAATGTGAGAGAAATACTCTGCCATAGAATAATCTGTCATAACTCTGAAAGAAGAGGTAAGAACCCAGCCAGCATTGAGGTGCTACTTCATATTTCTTGCCTCCAGCTGGACTAAAGGCTGCATTTTTTCCCCCCTGTACCATAAAGTATGGTAACAAATTTCCCTCTCTTTTCTTTTCCAAAACTGTCCTCTTGTTTTTATCCTGGCTTATTAAAAAATGGTTATCAATTTGCTGCTGGAAACTTCTTTAGAGGTTCTCTTAGAGGTTTCAGCTGGAAACTTGACTCTAAAAAGGATTAAGACAAGACATGAAAGAATTATAACACAAACACGTAAGCAAAAAATATATCTTCTGCTCTGTTCTTCACCTCATTTAAATGTCAGCTATATCAGCACTGCATACCATGCTGCTATGGGAGAACCAACCTAGATAACCCTGTTTTTTAACTTGAACGGCTTGTCCTCATACAGAGGTCTTTTCAGGCAGTCTGGCTAATTACACATCTGCTCAGACTGAAGTCACTGGAGACTGTAATATCATACCCAGTTGGATAAATCAAAATGATAAATCATTATATTTTCATAATACTAGCAAAACAACATGAATACCTTTAAAAAAAACCATTTCTGAACCTTTATTCTTCAAAGCAAAATGTTTGAGAACCAATTCTCATTTAGAAAAATGACCTGAAAAGATTTCAGAAAGTTTGTTAATAATAAAATACAAGATTCAACATTAAAGGTAGAGCTGGTAATCCTGTTCAGAAACACTTTTTGTTCTATTTGGTGAAATGGTCCTTCCATCCTGACAGTATCAATGCATCATGCATTCATAAAAAGGAAAGAAAAAAGTCAGAGAGAGAGCTGCAGTTCTGTAAAAACTCTGACCAACCGCTGCCATTTGAAATTCAGGAATTGGTCATTTACAGCGTACAGAAAGAATTAATGGATACCTTTATGTCTCATCTCTGTCCCTCCCCTCTCCCCGTCCCCCACGTGACCCCTCTGTGCGCCGCTCACTGTAAACAAATATAACTAACAGACTGCTAACGGCTGCTGCTCCAAAAAACAAACAAAACAAAACAACAGATAAGGATCAAGTCTTGGAGGCGTTGACGTTCAATATGCTTCAGCTGTGGACACAAATGGGCGTTCCCGTTGTGATGGGCATTCCCGGTTTGGAGACTGGAACACCCCCGTTATCAGCTAAAGTTTTACAGCAACGACTTTTAATGTTAGGCCTATAACCAAGTGGGCTTTGTTTATTTGGATGTCATCGTTATATATTGAATAGATAACTACAAATAGCCTCATTGCTTATGGACCCACGACATTATGACATTAGCTGCTCCTGAGACAAGTTTGGCGCAATCATTAATATCAAGACAACAGAAAAGGTATAGAGTGACACGTTGTTAAATAATAATCAACAATAATTAACTCATAACCTCTCACTGGGTAATCATGTTTCATGTGGCAGAGTTTCCAGCGTCCCCTGCGAAAAACTTTACGATTGGTCAATGAAACGCTAGCATGACGGGAGTGCCTAAGCCGCAGTCAGAACCTTCTCTCGACATTTTCAGTGTGAACTTTTTACACCACAGGAGGAGTTGGTGAGTGACTTAAGGCTTTTATAAATGAGGTCCGTCTGCTGTTTACCAGCAAGCTAACAAGCTAACCTGCTTGTGAAACATCGGTGCACGTGATTTCGGGTGGTGTGATTTTTTTTTTTTTTTTTTTTTTTTTTTTTTAATGTAGCTTGCTGGGAAACGTTTTTCCAACATTGCCAACCCTATCTTTAAACCTTCTCAGTTGATCATCAAAAATCAAGATTATTCTTTTTTATATGGCATGAAGTTTGTGATTTGTACATACTGTATGCATTGAGGTATTGAAGTTAATCTCTTGTAGGTAATTTGGAAAAACTTAGCCCTAAATGGTTATGCTTGAGAAAAATGTTATGGAAGCCAATAAACAAATCACAAAATACATCTCAAATTTATGCGGGAAAGAAAAAGAAAACATATAAACCTCTAATGCAAATTCCAAGAACACGGAAAGGATATTTAAATTCAAGACCGAAGCACAGCAGAGAGGGAGGAGGACTAAGGAGTACTCAGGGTTAAAATGTTCTGTTTGAAAATGCTGCTGTTTCTCACAATCACCACACAATAGGCCCCTGTCTTTATGAATCTGGGAACATGAGGAACAATGTCAGCAAGAAAAGGTTAAAAAAAAAGAAAAACATATCAATAAACCTGCCCCACTTTTTGGTTAGATAAGCCAGAAGAATGAACATATACGTGCAGAAAACTTGCTTGGCCCTGTTGTCTTCGTGATAACCAGACAGGAATGGTGTAAATGATATCATAAGGGGACTTCCAGAGTACTTAACTCTGTTTCACACTATTTAGACATTTAAATGATAGGCGGTTATAATATAATGCACGAGGCATATTCATACCAAGCATTTTTGGAGGTTTTTGTCCCAGGGCTACCTTCTTCTCAGGCATACCGGATAGTTTTAAATTACAACCCAACAAATATGTGTAAAAAGAGATTTTCTAGGCCTAATGAAGCTATGAGCTTTTGTTTTGCTTCACAGACATCATCTTACTTACACATTTCAGCATTAGTAGTAGTCTGCATCGTTTAGCTCAGACATATCTAGGAAACACATCCAACTAGTTAGTTTTAAAGTTTAAAATTTCCAGACATGAGGGGAAAACACCAACTTTTAACTTTCAAGCAGCTGCTGTTCATTCTTATGATATGTCATCTGTCAAGTTTTAGACTCAATAATTATTCTAAAATGAAAATAGGATAAATAGTTTGTAAAGCAAACAGTCTTTATGGATGCCTTTTTAAAGCTTTTATAGGCTAAACATGTCAACGACGTCCTAAAACACGTGTCATGGTAAAACTTTGTCATTTCCATCGTCGTTAGGATGTGACATGACTTGGTCAGGGTGAGAAAAAGATTGCGGTTTTGAGTTTTTTTTTTCTTAAGCTGCAAGTCCTAATCAGCAACTTCCAAACAAATAAAAGCTTGAAATATATTGATTCACATATTATTCATTATTTATCTATACAATATAAATTACAGAAATACATGAACTTTTTCGGGATATTCAAATTTTTTGGGTAGTACCGGTATATAATGGTGCGGCAAGTTTGACTTCATGCCGGGAAGAATGTGCTTTTATAAACCAGCAATCTATATATGCTTTTCTCATGTTCTGATGTTTTTTGCGCTATTCTTCAAGAAACTAAATAAGAGCCTGAATGAAAACAGTTAGCCCATTGCATTCTAAAAAAGAATACTTTTGACATGTGCCCAAATCAAAAGATGACACAGCATGTTGTAAACTAAACAGGGAACATGGTATGAGATTACTGTCACTGACACTTTATCCACTTTTGAGAGGATTCCTGAGGAATTGGGGGTTTTTGCTCCCTGAAGGTTTGACAGTGTAAACAAGCTACATTCATGCACCTTAATGACTCAAATAAAGGAATCTGTATATATCCTGCACACAGAAAGTGTGTCAGGCGGCAATTCTAAGGGAAAAACAAACAAACAAACATGTAGCTCGCTATGGGGGATTTTGCACAGCTCAGACTACACCTTCACTTACTGCCTGTCAAAGCTGTCGGTCTCCTCCCCTTGACCCGGACCCTCCCCTGGCCTCACTGCAAGAACAAAGCCCCCGCTGTGTGCGCCTGCTTTAGGGAGTCGGCCTGGGAGAACACTAAGCTGTCTCCATCGCAGCTATGATTGAGGCCATTCGGGCAAGCTGAGGTTAGGAGGGAGGGTTGGGGGAGGGCTGGGCGTTTGGAGGGAGGCAGAATGACGGATGGGGTGTGTGTGGGAACCGTGCCCTGGCCCGCCTGTCCACTTGTGAAAAGGGCCAGTGCACTGCCAATTTGCAATGCAGATCTCCCTCTATTGCAAGGTCTGTTTGGGAAAAGCGCATCAATGGCTCGCACAAAGCTGGCCTCCGCTGATGGCAAATGTCATTCCCATTTTGATTCTTGACCCTCTTTTTTTTTTTTTTCAAACTTGGGCTTTTCTAAGAAAAAAAAGAGAGAAAAAGGACCTCAAACCCCCCGCCTTATTGTGTCTTTCGGTCTCAACCAGCCCTCTGTTTTTGGATTGCCACATTAGACTCCAAGGAAAAAAGAAAACAAAGTTCAGAGTTCCCATTCACATTAGGGGCAGTAATTGTCATTCACACTGAGATGGTGTGAAATACGTCGGGATAAGAATAGCAGAAAAGGAGCCTTGGAAATTCCCTCCTCTGTTCGATGAGAAGCGAGTGTTGTTAACTATCGCGGTCATTATCGTTACACTCTAATTTGTCACTAAGCCAATTTAACTCCAGCAGCTAAATAAATAGATACATAACAAAGCTGAGGCTGGCACTTCTGCAAGTGGTGGCTGTGGCTTTCAGGGTGAGAAAGAGGAAAAAAAAAGGTCTTTCAGTAACTACTCAACTGAAATCTGTACAAGGACAAACTGGAAAAGGTTCAATGTTCTTTCTCTACAGAATATAACTGACATTCATTCTCAAACATGCACGGGGATGCTTGTAAATACTAATAAGTTTTAAAGACAATGTATGCTTGTAGAAAAATTTCAAAAGACAGAATTTTTTTGATACACATAAATGTCATATTTTTCTTTCTACACTATCTATTCATCCATTTATTTCTATATTTATATTCTATATATTTATACTTGCAGGTTTTGTGATTCTTTACATGTTAATGCTTAACCTGCCTTCTTATCTTATATCTTGAAATTCAAGGCAAGAGAATAAGTCACATTCTTCTTATTGCTTTTCTATATTAATTTATATCCATAATGTATTAAAAACAAGCTAAAAGAAGACCTTTTTCCATTAAACTTTATTAATTTGAGCATTTAGTTTTAACGTTGACACTAAATTAACAACTTTCATAAAACACAAATTATTTCATTTGAAAGTTTCTTGAAAAGACAGTTTCAAGTTGTTTCAAGCCAGGTTGTAGTTGGTGGGTGGGAGGGGGGGCTGTATGTGCGTGTGCGGGTATTTGTGTGTGTGTGTAAAGATTTTTTATGTAAAGCACTTTCTGCAATTTCGTGTCGGAAAAGTGTTTTACAAACAAAATTTGATTTGATTTTGATTTATGAATCCCAGTGTGACTGTTGCAGACCTGAATGAAATTTCTAATGGGATCACCTCGAATGATTTTGTAGGAACAAGTTTGACAGAAGAGACATTTGTAAGTCAAACACAAACTGAAGATTAAAATCAACAAAGGAGGGAAATATGAAAATACCAGGAAAGGGTGAAACAACTACTGAGCTTCTAGTCTTTCCTAGAAAATGCAAAATTATCAATCTTATCTTGCATCTGAGCTTAACCTGTAAAAAGAACTGTTAAAAAAAAAAAAAACAACCAGATTTGTGCTGCATTCATGTCTGGAGGTTTGGTTCCCAGTGAGCAGAGAAATCAGCTCTTGTCACCTGGTAAACTAGGTAAAGGAGATGTTGCTGGAAGCTGTTAGAAACATGATGATTTCCAAACCCTAACCAAGTAGATTTTTAAAACCTACTTTGAGCAAATACTATTTAGTACCTAAACCTAACATTTCTCTATATGGATAAATCCAAACAGGAGTCTTAAGCTTGAAAGCCACATATGTATTCATACAATTGAATAGTTTTCACCTAAAAAGTGGACTTTTTATTCTTCTAAAGTGTCTTTTTAATCATAATTTTATGATAATTTTAATAGATTATTTAATTTAATGCAATTATGTTGAGTCCAGTTAAAGAAATTTGAATATTGTGTTTAAGTTAGTCATGCCAGTTTCTCAAATTACTTTGAAAATGTTTTTAACAAGTACCCTACAATAAAACAGAAAGAAAACCTAAACACTCATTTCATATACTGACTTATATTGAACTATATGTTATTCTTTTTTTCTATTAATATTGTATTTTCTAAAACAAACAACCAAAAAAAACACCTAAGAAAACAAAGGGGAAAGATAACTATGTAAGATAATTATGTTGTGGCCATGAATTAGTTCACGTTCCCACGCGTTAGTTATCTGTGGCAACTGCCGTGTTATTTATTTTTCTTTTTGCTGGTGTCATCAGAGAGGCTCCGTAGGGGGAAACAAGCCTACGTGGCAAATATTACTTTTTGTTTTTAACTACATTAGTCCAGAGTTTACAGAAGCAGACAGACAGATCCGTTGGTCTGCTTGAGGGTGACCAGAAAAAATGGAGCCAAACACAAACCACCAACACCACAATTTTGTGGCTGTAGCAACACAGCTGAGGCTCCTGAACACACAGTACCATCAGGCTTTGGATCGTTGAATATTTCCAGATTTGTTTCTGGCATTTGCTCTGAATATTGTTTTCTGTTAAGAGCACTGACTTATCCTATAAATGAAAAATCTAACTTGTTTTGCTCTTTATTGTTTCTATTTAGGCAATGTTCCTCAATAATGGGAATGGTGCAATTTTCTTTCATTCCATGAGTATTATTGTTGACTTGTAACACTATACTGTCTATTTTTATGTTTAAATTGGACCAAAACTCCAAAAAGATTTATTTGCACAGTTATATTGAGGTCTGTGTCAACACTTTCTGTCACTGTATCTCCACAGCCGTTGAAATTGAATGTCCCAGTTAGGCTAAGAAACCAGAGTTTTCCCAAGGATCTATTACAGTCCCTGGCTGTAGCCCAGTTTGTTTTCATTTCAAAGTTTAGATGAATTCCTCATTGAGCCCGTGAGATGAGGTCAGCATGTAATTAATGAAAGACGTGATTTCTAAGGCAATCAGTGGCTCTCTCACACACACACACACAGACACACACATTGGCCGCGTTTCCCAGTTAAGATTCTTCTTTGGATTAAAGAAGGCCTCAAGGAAGCTCTTCCCAACAAAGGATCGCAAAGATACGCCCGTTTCCCAGATTGCTTCTTTCGCGCGTTCTTATTTCCTGAGAAACGTCTTTGCTACGCTACATCTTAAGAAGGTCCTAACAGAAGCTATCCACTTCCGGGGGTGCTGAAAAAAAGCAATCGAGGTCAGGTATACCGATCGACACCATTCATTTAGTGTGGAGGTTATTTTCCGACGCTGATATTGAGCCCATTTATACGTTTATGTGTTTGTGCAAGAAGACAAACTGTTAAAAATATGCATGTGATTACCAGTGATTGCAAATATTCATTGAAAAGCTCATTGTATATTGTGTAATTGGCCAAATTGTGCTAAACAGGTGTAGGCGATTGGAAATTTACAGATGCCCTATAAATAATGGTCATTCTGACGCTATTTGTTGACGTAATGGCTGAAGGGAACCCCGCCAAGAGGATTCCTGAAACGTGCGTGTGTGTCATATCGATGCTCAGTAGTAGAATCGGGAAACGGTGGCTAGGTGATTGAAATACTGAAAAAGGGTAACATTTTCTTGTTCGCAAAAAAATAGATCAACTCCTGGAACTCCTGACAAGCTTCAGCCAAAAACGATATGCACCAAACTTTCAAAAACTTTTTGTCGGGTTACTGTTGTCTGGGGAAATCTTGGAGGATGTAATCACCTACACACATCTTATGTTAAATGAGCTCCACATGGCAGCATTTGGTAAATGGGCGACATACTGTATCTGGTGCGTAAAGTGTGCGTCCAGGATGACGCACGTGCATTCAACAAACAGTAATCCCGCAAATGGTTGACGTGACTTAATAAAGAATGGCTTGTTCTGCCACTCACTCGTGCCCAATTCTTCAAAGGCCTGCGTAAACGCAAAGTAATGGGAATGCTCCACATACTACACTGAGAGGTTGTTTGCTATTTTTGAATCACTGCCCAGTGCCACCTATAACGCATCTGAATAGCGCGATCTGACAGCACATCTAGAGGACTGAAATGCTGGCGCATAAAAGCATGTACATACACAGTGTCACTCCGTCTGTTGGTTTGCTACCAAAATTTGCTGTAAAGCAGCCATGATGTCTGATACGGGTATGCGTAAATGGCCATGCTTTTATTGAGCGAAGCAGGTGCATCTCATCATGAACAGCTGACAAATGCGTAAATATGACGTGAGTCCTCATAGATTGCGTATAATTTGCGTACAATTCCTACCGCAATGTTTTTGTTTCTGTGGTTGATACCCACAGGCCTATCTTGCCATAATGATTAAACTTAACCACAATATTTTCTGTCATTCACTCGGTAACTACAGTTTTCTTCCATCATAGATGATTGACATTATGACATGAGTGAGAAAACATGACTCAAAATACAACAACTGATCCGTGAATAGGTCCATTTTTAATAATTTCCATTTTCTACTTTTTTTTTCACGGGAAATAGTGTCGTTTCCAAAAGTGACCAGTAGATGGGCCTGTTGTTCCCTTAGCAGGGGGGAACGTTAAAGAAGGTTCGAAAGAGTGGGTCTGGCCGCTCCTGAAAATAAAGAAGCTCCTGAGTTAAGAGCGCATCTGGGAAACGCAACGTCCAAACAAGGCACCTTTAAGAAGTGACTTAAGAAGGACCTCAGCGTTAAGAGTGTCTTAACTAATCTGGGAAACGCGGCCAATATCATCATCAGGAATTTGCTTGATAGTGTTTTCCTCCAAGACTAATTTATGTTGGTTTCACCTGAGAGGTCGGATCCCAGAGTCAAGAGCAGACACCACTACATCATCTGCTAGGAGAAACAATTCAGAAAATTTAAAAATACTTCAGGCTGTCAGAGAAAGTGATAGGCAACATAAATATATGAAAGAAATTAATTATTTATGGTCAGTGAGGTGGATTCAGGCTACTTTTCATGCTACTTACTCACAAAGAAAAATTAGTTTCCTTGACTCATGATTTATATTTTACAGAAGTAAATATCCCCAAAAGTTTGATTATCTTTAAAAGCATGCTTTATCATAACTTCTTACTTAGTTTTAATGAGCTGTGGAAGGTTTGTTACCAAGCTGAAAGTAAGCTTAATGTGCCTCACTGGCTCCAAAAGACCTTTTTCATGATTCAGTAGCAGAAATAAAGTGTCTCTGAACTCTGCGAGAAGGCAGAAGGATCTATTTTCACCTCTTAGAAGTGCCATCATTTGGAAGGTGGAAGTACACGCTCTAAATCGCATCCCGGTGAGCTGTGTCGCGGCTTGAATGTCAGCACCGCCAACAACCCAGCATGGCTCTTCAAAACTCCCCTCGCTGCCTCCTGTTACAGGCGCTGCTCAGCACCATTTGGCTTCTGCATCATCATATCTTTTCAAGTGTTTGTATTTGGCTCAGTTGGTCTATGTTACACTTTGGGTGCTTTGAAGTACGTAGGGAATAGATGAATATGTTTTTCCCCTCATCATTTGGCATCTTTGGCAAGAGTGAAAATATGGTAAGTATGCAGGATGTCAATAATTTAGTAGAGCCCTTCCTAAGAGCTTAAGCATGCAGACCTGTCTTATTTTTCAATGTGAACCTTTGTGTAACTGCTCTCAAATCATGACTTAATGCACTTTTCCTCACACAAGTTTTGGCTCCTCACTAGTGTCAGGAAACTCAGTCTTATTTTTATCTTATGGGACATATGTTAAACGGGGTTAACAGATTGAAATATTGACCGGAGCTAATTTGTGAGTTACAGCCATATTAAAAAAAAGTGAACAGTAAATAACTCAGCAGCAGATAATACACCCTAAGTTCCCTTCTTACAGCTACACCACTGTCTGAGAGGTCTCACTCAATTACTGCAGCATATTTCTGCAAATCATCCCCCTTGCTCCCCTGACCTTCTGCACCCCCAACCCATCCCAGACTGTCCATGACTGGACGCTCGCTGACATGCATGTAATCGGGAACTTGTGCAAAGGGATCATGTGAGTGTTTGAATATGAGGTGGAACAAATTTGAATTGTAGCAAAACAGGGAAAAGGGAGGTAGGGTGGGAGAATTTCTGTTCTTGTCAACATTTTTTTAAGCTTTTGAAAGAAGTTAATCTGTTAAAATGTGGGCCAATAGAACAAGGGAGGACTTGGTCTCATGGTGCTTTTGGGAAAAGTTGCCTAAGCTGTGCTGTCAAGTCAGACCAGACGGGGGGAGTAACATAATGGACCTCTGTGACCTCTGTAATAGGCGCATCACTCCAGAGTCAGTAGGACACCAATAAAAACATCAGTCAGACACAGGAGGTCAGGACCGAAGGCAGAAACTGCAACAAGATGGCTCAGTTTTACCAGAACAGAAGGGGTGAAGAACTATTGCAATGGACTCTATGACAGTTTCACCTGTTAAAGACATACATACATCAGCGTTTTCCATAGCAATGGCCTCTATATATTTGTTGCCTTTGCTTTGGAACTCCAGTCAGCCTCAATATCTTTGTTAAACTGGGAGTAACTTCCAACCTTAAAAATGAGTTTTTGATTCGATGGATGGCCCAGTGACATCCATTGTTCCTGGAGCCGTGGTTGCAGCCGTAGCATCCGGACACTTGATAACTTCTTTTTCCAGTATAATCCCTCACTTTGCGACTGACTTACACACCCTGTCACATGCTAGCAATGGAATGTCAGCACACCGGCCGTTTTCAACGCGCACCATCGCTGCTTCATCAAAGAATCGGAAGAAAAGAGGAAAAGAGAGCGACAGAGCAAGAGAGGAGACAAGAATCAACTACAGACTGACTTTTATTGACTGCAGAGCTCGAAGAACATTTAGGATGCAAGATGGATGCCGCTGTTAGAGGTCACCTCACTCAGAAAATTTGCCAAAGTTTAGTAAAGCTACTAAGATCATACTGGGATTCAATCAAGTACAAAGATAAGATCAACTACAAGAAAGTGGAAAAATATAAGACAATTAGACCCTATATATAGAAATGGACAACCATAAAATATTTATATGAAGTATTTGGGCACAAAGTTGGAGGCTAGTTTACAGATTTATTTATTTATTTTCTCTCTTTATGGATGAGAATAATAAAAGCATATCCATTTTAATTCAATTTAGCTTAACTTTTATTCCATTAATTAACGACAAAGTCCATACATTATGTGATGCAGATTAGTCCAGTTTGTAATGATTGTACTGCAATAAAAGAAATAAAAACAATAATGACCTGGCAAAGGAAACCAACGGATTGCTTTAAACGTTTAGCATACAAGATACTTATTGCTTTTGTTATGAAACTGACACAATATTAACATTGACTACATTTTAAAAAGAAACTTCCAACGTGTCCCTTGATCAGAAGCCAGGTGCATTACTGTAGGTTTTTCATGGTGAGGATGCAAGCGGCAGAGCCAGTGAGTCAAGCATCACCTCTGAGGAAGGCAACCGGCAACATTCATCCCTCTGCATCAGAAACTGTCTGTAAGGGATTTCCTATATTAGAAGGTGAGGATGACAATCATCCCAAATCAGTTTCTTCCCAGACTGAAACAGATACATTGGTGCGCAGTGCAGAATAGTACACCATATAAGCTAAGCAACATTGCACAATTATGACATTTTCTTTATTTTGTTCCCTAAACAGACCTTAAATGTATCATGTCTCCATTTTAATCCACATGTGTTCCTTCAGGATGACATAAATTTTACTTGGCCACAAACACTTATAAGGATGTTAGAGGGGATGGTAGTGATTATTGAAAATGACATGGTTTGGGTTAGAACTAATGTACATGGTTAGGTCAGCATGTTACACAATACATGGTCAGATGTCTATAAAAACTGTTGGTTTTCACATTTATTTATTTGTCCCTCATTATTAAAATCATGTAACCTATAGAAAACAACAACAAAGCGATGTGTTACCATGATGAACTGTGACAGTGTTGTATTATGAATAAGAAGATGTATGAAACAATTACTGGTGAGACTGGGCTGGTTGTCTTGGCAGGGAACCCAAAGTGGTTTCCCACTACTTCTATAATTTGATCTGACCAGAGAACCTCACACTGCTTCTTACTTTACAACTTAATTTGCTTTTACTCACTATAACTTTTAAAAGACGAGGTTTGTGCTGGGTCCTGTTCGGGAGTACAGTTTTATATGCGCCTTGTTTAAATGGTGTGTGACAGTGTTGGCTGTGAGCATTCACAGGAAACAAAAAGGAATCCTTCAGGGCCCCTCTCTCAGCCTAGCTCAGACTCCAGAATGGACTTTAGAAGTGGGAGTGGGAGAGGAGGGGTCTCTGAGAGTCTGGAAAAACAATTTCCAGAGAGCTGCAAACAGCCAAAAGCAACACAGACACAAGGAAACCTTGGCTACTCTCCAAAGCTAACAATTAAAATGAGCAATGTGTTAAAAGCCATAAGAGTGAGGTGGCAGAGACTCATTAATTTATGATGTCCACACTGTACTGTGGAGAATACTCGATGACCTAAAAATACACCAAATGTTTTAGCATGCTCCTCTTTAGTTTAACATAATAGTTCTTTAAAAACATATTTTTACAAGACAAAAAAGATAATCATAGCAGCAACATATGAGACTTCTTGAAAGTCACAAAAAGAGTTGAGTAGTATTGATTCCACAAAAACCTTTAGGATGTGTGGACTCAGTTAACTGTTAAAAGTTTCAAACAAAATCAAAATATGATGCCAGAGGACTGATTATTACCTTAGCTCTGTTCATTTGTTTCTAAATTACAGCTTTATGAAGTGTTAGAGAAAGATAGCATAAAATTATCTATTTTTTCACTAGCTGACACAATTTCCTGAAATCTTAAGATGGTGTGCTCAATCTCACAGGTTTCCTCTCAGCTCTGTCCCCACATCCTTTCATAATTGTTGGTTTTAAAGTTAGTGTGCAGAGATGTATTATGGTTACTCGTTTTTGCGGAAATCAGCTCCTCCAGGAAGTTGCGATATTGCAGTTTTAATTATCAAAACAAATACAAAGGGGTGGAATAATAATGAAAAAATGTAGCCATCCAAAAATTCTCATATTACCAGAAAAACATGGTTCGTTGCTTGAATAATTTTTCTTTGGTTGAATTTGTGTTAAAATATGCAAATTCAACATTGCAACATTCCAGAGGGACTGGGAAATACTTCTTGGTTATTGGCTACATTTTAGTTTATTTATTTTTTTATTTGGTTTATTTATTTTGAACATATTTTGAAAAATAAAGCAACGGCAAAATGTCCTTCAGCAATAACGACAACATCAAAAATGATAAAAAGTATAATAAGAATCTTAGTGAAATATGTTCCACGTGGAGTATAAAGTCTTATTTGATTCTTCCCCTGTTAAAGCCAGAGTTGGTAATCCTGTTCAGAAATACTTTTTCATTAGAGTGAGTAAAATGGTCCTTCCATCCAGACAGTAGTCAATACATCATGAATCCATAAAAAAGAAGGAAAAAGGCTGAACCTTTGTGAGAGCTGCAGTTCTGTAAAAACTCTGACCAATTCCTGCCATTCGCACCAAAAGGCAGGAATTGGTCATTCACAACGGTTACAAAGAATGACTCGATGCCTTTATGTCTCGTCTCTGTCCTTCCACTTCCACCGTCCCCCACGTGACCCACCTGTGTGCCACTAACTGTAAACAAAAATAGCTAACGGACAGCTAACTGCTGCTGCACCAAAAATGTAAAAAAATAACAGATTAAGTCTTGGAGGCGTTGACGTTTGCAGTGTGGACTTCTTACACTGCAGAAGGAGTTGGAGGTGAGTGGATTAAAGCTTTTAAGAACGTGGTTTGTCAGCTGTTTACTATCAAGCTAACGAGCTATCCACTCGTTATCGTTAACCATGCTCTTAAAACATCAGCACACTCATCCCTACACTCTGATGGTGTGGTTTCGGGAGGAGTGTTTTTTTAGAATGTCGCTTGCTCAAACCATTTTTCCAACCCTAGATTTAAAAATATAAGAAAAAAACATAAATCTGGATTCCTCTGAGACACGTCATACTCTGACAGTGATCATTAACCATTGGTTAACCATTGGCCGTGAGCGCCACATCAGTGTGGGGTCCTGTCACTATGCCTCTTATTGATCATGCGCCCCGGCTACTTGGCCACAGGGATATCCCTTTGGCTGACTGGTAAGCGCGCATGACTCTCACCCAGGAGTCTGTGGGATTGAATCCCACCTGGGCCCTCTGTTGTGTACCTTGCCACAGTGGGATGAATCCAGAGCACCTACAAAGAACCCACACATACACCGGTGGAGAACATGCAAACTCCACTGAGAAAGACCCCCATTGAAAGCCCTCTCCAAGGCTGGGACCATTGTGAGGCTGCAGTAGTAACCACACGCAATATGAGAAACCATGTCTCATGTTTCCACTAAGAGAGCAAAAGGATACATCAATGATGGTTTATGATCTTACTGCAGACATCTGAATCCTACAGTGAAGGGCCACAACAGAGCTTTTAGCAGTTTTCTCAGCGACGTGCCCCCCATTGATGGCTAAACTAGCATACATCTTGCACCGTACCTGTACTGTGATTCACTGCAGCCAGTAAAAGGCAGTCTTATCTTATCTTGACTCTTGTTCCATCCCTTCCCTATCTTTCTTTTCCTCTCTTTCTCTGCAAATGTTTCTTTGCGTTTCTTTGCTGAATCCGACATGATGTGTGTTCAAAACACCCGCTGTGTTCATGTCTGGTTCATACCCGTTTGCTAGTAAGTGACGTGGTGCGCAGCCAATAGACTGCAACGTCACGGCCCTGTCCTGGAAACAAAACTTGCATTGTGCAGTTTCTGAGCCTTGGCACGCCTCTGGGCAGTGACGGATCGAAAATGTGCATAATGAATGTTGGTGTGCCATCAAAATGAGTCGGGAATGAATATTTTTTAAAATCTAAGTTATGTTGTGTGTTTGTGATATTCCTAAAGATTCCCACCTCTAATTTGTAGTTGTACATTGTCAGTGTTTCTGTATTTGAATGAAGTTCTTGTTGTTTACTTTTGGTTCTTCCATCCATCCACAGGTCCACTGGTTCTTTTTCTTTATTATTCTGCCATTGCAACAATTTTGGTTTACCTACATTCCCATATCCCCTTGTCATTCCACATTTGGTCCGTCCTCCTTGTCGCTTCGTGACAAAACCTTGAATTACAGTCATAAGTTTTACTGCTACAATCCTACAAGCTGGTGTGAAGTTAAGGCACTCCCCATGCTGGAGCTCAGAGATGAATGAGTCACCTTGACAACATCCTGTCTGAAAGTAACGGAAACTTTAAAAAAAAAGAAAAAAGAATGCTTTCTGGTGACAGCCTGTGAGAAAAGTTGGCTGATAGACAAAAGTGTTGTCAATCAATTCATGCAAAAGTGACTTTAAGTGCCAAATCAAATCAACACTCTCCAAAAACTTCTCTCTAACATGTGGCAGCTCTTTCTAAACTATATTTTTCAGGCCTGTTCTCAAAGGCAAGAAGCAGACCACTTATGAATGTGTTTGTTTTACTGTGTTTTTCTTTCCCTTTTTTATCATCATGCATTAAAAAATAAAATAAAAACAAAATTGCCACTGAAATAGCCTAAAAACCTGTATGTTTACATGTTAAGCCCCACCATCGTTCTTCCTGGTGAAATGCATCAGATAGCAGGGTTTGATTTTGTACTAATATTAAAACTTTTTTAAAATATCTGACTGATGGAGGAGTTAGTTTTGCCAGTGTGTGTTTATGACCAGTAATTACACCTGAAATGAAATAACCCATCAATGAAGGGCTGACTTTCTGGGCTTGCCAGTATGCTGCTCTCTTTTCAGCCATGCAGACAGCTTTTCGATCAGTTCTGAACCTCAGGTGTACTCACTTGTACACACACACTCACATACTCATTTTTGATGCTTTATTTGTATCCACAGACACACACATACACACACATGCAACATCTGTCAGGCTCCCTAGAAAAGCAGCAGCCCAACTAGACATGCCCAATGAAATATGCATGGCACTCTAACGTGTGTCAAAAAAAAAAAAAAAAAAAAAAAATCTTGTAGGCCTCATCCTCCAGTGGCTCAGCTGTTCATTCATTATACATGGCTTCTCCATGCACCTCCACTTTGAGCATATTACTGTATCTACCCAAACCTACTGTATATTCCACAGTCTGATGTCCAGAAAATAGGATTTACCAGCCCAGTCTGCTCCGGATTGCCACACACTCATAATGTAATAACTACTGCTGCACTTTTTCCTTGCAATATGCCGTATCTGAAACATACGAATACCCAAATAGCAGACAGGTTAATATGATGTCCATGTATCTGTGCCTCAGTTGCTGCACTGACAATTTCACTGGCTGCTTCTTCTGGATTAAAGGGGACAGAGAAAGTTTCTTCACATTTAATATATCTGTGATGTACAAAGTCGTTTTTGAATTTCAGGTTGATGTTTGACTCCTTTGCATGTCTAAAGTTGGGAATCAGAGAAGAAAAGTGAGGGATTTTTGACAGTATATATTGATTTTGTGAGGCTTTACCACATATGGATGGACGTTTCATTGTGAGGAAATTAAAAGACTGTCTCCAGTGTTGGCCTTTACACTCACTCCTTATTGCTGGCATGCATTTTTATCTATTCATCTTTTTGAGGGGGGTTGTTTTAAGTAAAATAAATATAAAATATAAGGGACTAAGGCTGAAAGGTTGCCTTGCTACCATCCTGCATATTTACATTATCTGTGTTCATTAATATGCACCATCCATTTATAAATAAATAAATAAACTAAAACTCAGATAAATGAGAGCTATCATATATTTACAGTTCAGCTGCATAACAATAAATCACAATACAAAAATATTGAACCAGACAATAAAGGTAATATCAGACATGTAGTCTGTCCCTCCTGGTCAATTACTTTGTTTTTCTGAAAATAGAAAAAACCTAATTAACACAGAAATTCATTCAGATTAATTAATATGCTGCTACCATGTAAATAACATTTTTTTCATGCGCACAAAATCCATCTGAACCACAGTTATTAGAGATTTATTCCAAATTAATACCACAGTGTATGGGTTTTCTGTTTTGCTTTGTTTTTTCTTAATGTTGAGAAGACGGACAAAAAGTTACAATGTTCTACAACAGAAATGGAAATAAATCCAACAGAAAATGGTTGAAATAACAGAAAATATTATATTAAACTTCTTAGACTTAAATGAAAAAAAAAAACATTCATAATATTTGAATTTATTTAGATCCAGTTCTCACATGTCTTATTGATAATGCAGTGAAACATTAAAATGTTCTGAGCACTGATTACTAGGTGAAAAACCTCCACTGTTGGCGATCAAGTAGGAAATTCTCCCAAGAAAGGACCCATTCTGTATGTACCAACCAGTACCAAAGAAAATAAAAGAAACATGTCGATGCAGTTAAAACAAACTATCCTTAAGTTTTCTGCCAAAGCATAATGTGCAGGCCGTTTGAATATCAAAGCAAAGCCTGAGCATCACTCATTGGCCTATAACATGTGGGGATAAGTGAAGGTCAAAGGTTGCAGGAAGCAGGGGTCCAGTCATAATCCTCTCATAAATATACACAGTTGATGACGGACATCCTGACATCTGGGTCACACAGAAGATTTACTGTTTTTCTCTTTTAAAATATTCAAAAGCAACATGTATTTCTACCTGTGAGTGTAATTTCATACATATCTGCTTTAATCTTTCAGAGATCTTCATCGAAGCCCTGCAAAAGTGGCCCTCATCTGACAGCCATCTAGTTACAGCAATCAGGACATTTAGATGCTTCAAACAGAAATGTGATGTAAAAAGCAAAGAAGCAACAAATCAGAAGCGGAAGTCTCGGTCTATGGGCTCTATGCACAGCTCCACTACTTCCTGAACTTAAGGTAGCTCTTCTGGTTCCTGTCTTTCATTACGGCTGAACTGATTAATCCAGGTGTGCCTGATCTTAGTAACTGGTCAGACACACCTGGATTAATCAGTTCATCCAGTAATGAAAGACAGGAAACAAAGGAGCAAGCGTAAGTTCAGGAAGTAGTGGAGCTGTGCATAGAGCCCATTAAAGAAACTAGAGGGAGTGATCTCTCAGTGTTGAGACTCTGAAGTCTCAGTCCTCCGTAGTGGGATGGAATCTTTTCCATGACTTAATTAGTACATGGGTTCAAACCCGAGAAAAAGCCATTGTAACGTGCCGGCAGAGCATGAACGTTATTTTGTGCCAGCTCAGCCCTCCAGCCTGTCTGCACCCTCATCCATCATGTTATCATCTGCCGTCTGTGGATAAGGCAGCTTTTGGGCAAAGCTTTGCCTGTCATCGCCACAGGGTCGGGGTCCAGAATAACCGCCGTGTGGTCCAGCTGTTACAAGCACTCAGGGTAGCCACAATGGTTTGCTTGTGCTAGGAGTGGAGAGGGAGACTTGTGCTCACAACCTTTAAGCCTTTCCTCAAGAGCTCTTATTGCGTCAGTGGTGCACAGCTGTGCGGTGGAGAGCTGACAAACTGTGTTTGCTGTAGCACATCGGAGCCCAACTCTAATTTAAAGTGTGTATTTGGGTTTGTTTTCATGAATTTCTTTAGCATAAAATGATGTGCAGGGTTTAGTATGTGCTAAGTGGTGTTGAGAGCTTTACAAATTGCATAGCATGAGATCATCTTGTTATCAATCATTTCTGGTTCACTTTATTCTGAGACTTCCAAAGATTTTTTCAAACACATGATATAATGTTTTCATGGGTTGTTTGCATAATTTTGCATAATTTGCACCAAAATTATGCAATTTGAGAAATAAGCCAATGAAATGTCATTATAATTCCTGTCCACATAAGCAAAGCTTTGAAGAAAAAATATCCCAAGTTGTTTCTTGATCCTATAAGTATGGAAACACCCTGCCTATCTGGACTTACACTACTCACAAAAAGTTAAGGATATTTGGCTTTTTGTATGATGTCAGAATGAATCTAAAATCCACTTCAATCTTTCCAGGTAAACTGAATTAAACTTTCTCTAAACTTTTCAATGCACATGTACATTGTTCAATGGTTAAATATTTATTCTGCATCATTCTGTTCTCGAAAAACAGAAAGTTGAATATCCCTAACTTTTTGTGAGTAGTGTATGTTCTTTGTTTCTAATTTAAAATTGTTTGTTGGGTAAGGATTTGAAATGGTGTATGGTTGGGAATTTATTCCTGAGGGTTAAGGTTAGAGAATGCATGAATGACACTAAGGAAAGGTGAAACCAGGGCATCTGTATGTTGGTACACTGGAAAAAATTCAGGCCTCTCTTAAAATATTTTCAATTTTTGTTTCCTTGTAACAATTTGCAAAAAATGTATACATGTATATGGAAAAATGTGAAAATTCTCCTGAAAAGATTTCGAGACTTCCAGCTAATTTCAAGAAATTCTTAAAATTAGCTGGAAAAACTCATTCTTAGCTATATTTTACTAGTATTGTGAAGTTTTTGTGTCTCATAATCAGTGATGGGAATAACGGCGTTACTGACGGCACTACTTTTTCAGTAATGGGTTAATCTACCTAATTAGTAAGTCTATCATCACAACGCCGTTACCGTTACTGGCCTTCACTGACAGCGCGTTACTATTGTTATGTGAGATTCATTTTTGTTCCTAGTGAACAGAAATTTCACTTTTTTGGGGACTATATTGTGCTGATCCTCTCGCAGAGAGGAGGCGGAGTGATACGCAAATACCTGGAGACACTCGCCCATACACTCAGCAGCAACCTGCGGTCTCCAGGGCTGCAGACACGCGCCTCTCCACACATGCATGTTTGAGTAAAAAGGTTGCTGTGAGACCTGCGGATGTATACAGGGAATACGGCGCCACCAACCTGACACAGACGCAGTGCGATTACATCCAGTTTAAGAAGAAAACAGCATCATAGTTCGAGTAACACGTTTCCCTAAATTATTTCTTTCACCCATGACCCGGATTCAGTTCATAGTTAATACTAAAGATACACGAGTTCTGCACATTGGATCTGTCTTCATCTGACCCGGAGTGGTACAGCAATAACATGCACGTTTCATACTCGTGCACAAAGAAACTCTCATGAGAAAACTTGCATCTTCCAGTGAAATTACTCTTTTGGTTGCAGTAAATGGTTGCGGATCAGCAAAATGACATTTTCTATCATAACCGGTAGCTTACCGTAACTACAGTTATGTAAACAGATGCACAGTTATGACGAGCTATGATGTTATAGGCGACGTTACAACATGACAGCCTAATAAAGTTTCCAACCAGCCCCTTCGAGAAGCAGTGATGTAAAGCTTCGTCGTGTTATGTTGTAAACATCACTATGTATTATATACGGCAGACCAGCAGAGGAAGCGCCAGCACCCGAGGACGTAAATGTTACTGAGAAGAAAGTTATTGAAAAAAATACCCGTCCAGGCGGACTTCCAGTCCACATTCAGTCCGAGGCGTCCGGCTTCAGTACAATCCACCGAGAACATGAACTTTATTCCTTCTTTGGTCTCTCCTGCGTTTCAAGTCTCTCTCCTCCTCAGTTTTTATGCTTTCAGTCTGCTGCAGTATCGCTACTTTCCCTTTGGCAGACGCCATGCGGTTCTGTTTACAAGTGCTGCCGTGCACACGAGAGAGGAGGGCGCTTCTCGTTAGAAACGAGTGGCTGATAGGAAACCGAAACTTATGTAGAATGAACCGCATTGGCATGAAGAGAGCGTCACGCCATCCTTAGAAACCTAAACTAAAAAGGCCTGGATTCATGCATATACGCAATCAATGAGTGATTTATTTTTATGAAATTACCTCTTTTAACACACATTATACCGTGTAGAAAGCATTTCTCTGAAAGAGATTAAAATAAAATCAGGTACAGGGCCTTTAATGAAAATGGCCACAAATGTTAAATAGCTTGGAGAGCAGGGCTGTAAGCTAATGGCTATGTGCTTTTTTTTTTTTTTTTTTTTTTTTTTTTTAACTTTATTGAAACATAAGAGAACAAGGTATACAACAAGTTGGAATACAAAAAGACAAAGAAGGAAGAAAACAAACAAAACATAACTAGTACAACTTGAGTATACCACAACCAAAATGCCAGGGGTTTTAACAGCATTACAGGGTAAAGCAGGCCTCAGACGGATACGTTAAACTGCCTGAAAAGGCTACAAGTTTTTAATGCTTTTTTGTTGGTACCATCTCTTATTCTAGTAGTATATTGTTTTATATATAAAATTAACTCCGTAAAGTTTGGCCTGTAATTGGAAAACTTAGATCTGTGTATGTAATATTTTGAAAGAATGAGGAGCAGGTTAATTCTGAAAAAGTTTGATTTAAGTCTGTTGTCATAATTGGTATAACCAAATAATACATTTTCCCAGCATAAAGAAAAGTGAGGGTAGATATGATCAACAATAAAACGTGCAAGTTTACTCCATAGACGTTTTGTATAAGAGCATTGCCAGAACAGATGAGTCATTGTTTCTCTTTGGACGCCACAGAAAGTGCAGTTAACATTAATGTCATTTTTAAGTCTTTGAAGATAGTGATTAGTAGGATAAAACCTGTGCAACATTTTAAAAGAAATTCCCTTAACCTTGTTGGTCAAAAGGAACTTGTGTGGTAACAGCCAGACTTTGTTCCAGCATATGTTGTCAACAAAACTAGACCAAAAAGACTGAGAGGAGGGTGAGCAGGTGACGTCTTGGAGGAAGAGGTCCTGAATTGTCCGGTTCTTCTGTTTGGGGGATGATGACGAAAAACAAATCTTTCCAATGTTTGTTTCAGTGACCTTAGGAAGAGACGGTTGAGTACAACACCCTATTACACCTCTGAGAAGAGATTATTAATGGCTATGTGCTCATTGTTTGTGTTTACTTCCTTTTCCGTCAGACAGCTGTTAGTCAGCTGTTAGCTCTTGCCTTTTGATTGGCTGTTTTTCCGGGAGCCTCCATGTGATTTCCCAATGAAAGCAGCGTTTTGATTTTGCACAGCTGTGAACACTGTGCGTGTTCGGGTTCTCTCAGAACACCACACACACCAGAATTTCTAGTCGCAAATATTAAACGTTCGTTATCTACGATCTCTCCTTCCGAGGCCTTCCAAGTGGATCAGATCGGACAAAATCCCTTGTAACTCACATCACACCATGAGAAGATCAGATGCGATGTTTTTTGCAAACATCCGACAATCGGACCTTTGCTGGGTTTGATCGTAAGGGGAAGATTGGGACATAAATCAGGCTGATTTTCCTGTAGTGTGTACCTGCCTTTAGTAACCGTGGTTAAAGGCGATTACTAATCAGACGCAGCTGCGCTCCTCGTCTGCACGCTGCTCCAGTCTTACCTTCCATAGCCAAACCACACACCCTACCACATTTACGCTTTCCCAACCATCACTTTTATATCCCATAAAATATTGATAAACAGAATTTCAGAAACATTGCATCAATGTACATTTGTCTCACTATAATCTATTCATTGGTAAATTCTTAACACCAGGACACATAGCCGTTACTGTGGTTACTGGGGCAGGGTCATTTGAGTATTCCCCATCATGCTTTGTGTTTTCCCCTGTTCCTTGACGCAAAATGAGTTATGTAATGCAATTCCTTTAAGTCTCGCTGGTGATGTACAAACATCATGTTTAAGTAAGCAGAACAATCAATCTGTGGTTGCTCATAACAACACAACATGTCATTACTGGTATTATATTGAATAAGGCCCACCCTAAATCCTCATGGCCCATCCAGAACCATGATCCTGGCACAGTACCTGGTCCGAGTCCATCTGTCTGCCACATTTGCAGAAAGGATGAAAACATTTTACTAAAGCACATCTGGCAATTATACATGTTTTATAGAGATATACATAGGGGACATAAACATGTGGTTCATGGCTCTTCTCACACATCTGATCATAGTACATCCATAAAGACTTTTATGACTTGACTAATTACAGATTCATATTCAGACAATATCATTGATCCCAAAGGGTAATTCGTTTGCAGCTGACCCACACCCACGAAACATATTTAAGCAGTCAACAGAACAAACCAATGGTGTCAGTCCAACAAAAGGATTATACAACCAAAATTTAAGGGAATACACTTCAAAAACAGTCTATATAACCAAGTCTTGGATTCTTATGTTCAGCAAAAACTGTCTTGACTATCTCAGTTTGAGAGTAATATACTTGTCAAGACTAGAATGTGTCAGATTATTAATCTTCGTTTGAGAGTAAATAGCTGGGTTTCCATGACACTTTTCAAAAAATAAAAGCGATATTTCTTAAACTTTAAAAAAGTACAATAGCGATATGTACTGTAGGTGTTTCCATTGAACGGTGTAAGCTGTAATTCTTGTAAAATCCCGTCCTACAAGATTCCACTTTGAGGATGGAGATATAAACATGTCATGTTTTAGAGCTGCTGCAGCTCCTCATCAGGAGATGAAAGCAGCGGATGATGATTCAGAAGTAAAGTCCGTATGTACGGAGCCTCTGATCACATCAGCGGGGAAAAACACTCGTGGCGACCTCCAGGACAGACGCTCAAAGCATAACGCAAATTTAAAAACCCCTCAGGATCAACTTCTGGAGTGTGGATGTCATTTCTTGATCTTTTATTCCACTTTTATCCGGCACCAGTTCCTGACTGATGTGGTGATGCAGCTGTTGATACTAAGCTGCGGTCATACGATGTTATCCGTGGTCACGTTTTATTAAATCCTGGTGACATATAATTAACATGTGGGAACGAGATAACCGAGTCGTGGTGTTACAGATGTGTGGAAACGACATAAACAGCTCGAGGCCAGTCATTAATACATGAAGAACTTAAACCATCCGTATAATGTCCTAAATGAACTCAGCTTGCTGAGTTACAGCGATTTGGGGATTTTTTTTATACATGTGACTGATAAAACTTCCCCCATCACTCCGATTTCAGTTAATGCTTGTAAATGATAATATTCCTCATAATTAAGAAGGAATAACTAGATTTTAACCCCGCTACATCACACCTGATGGCGTGTAATTGTGAAAAAAAATGTTTCCATTACACTTATGCGAAAAACTGCTTTATCGAAACATCTGAATTTACGATTCATGAAAGCACAAAAACTTTTTTATTCTATGTAGTTGCTGTCTGATTCAACTGTTTTTGAATAAAGAAACAAAAATGACAGACCATAAACAGGGACTTTGATACTCACTCTGGACATTCATCAGTGCACAACAGATCATATTATACCCCCAAAACCCCAGAAAAGTGAAAATTGATGCCATGGCACCTTTCACAGCATGTGTAGGGGGGCTTCAGGTGAGTGTTTTTCCTTTTTTTTTTATCAGATGTAGATTCATAAAGTAAAACTTTGATTCATCAATAATGAGTTTATAATATTTTGAGATGTTCACCCAACAACATTTCCTATGATACTCCAAAGTCTGTGTCAGAGTCAGAATTCGACTTATACCCATCAATGTAGTTAACCTTGTTCTCTCCCTGTTGCCGGCACTGACACATGCATGCAGGAAAAGCATGTGTATAAAAAAGTGCTGCTGCATGCGGGCTACCACTGCTGACATCAAAATTGAGTGTCAACCAGCCACAGTTTGATCCGCAAGCATGAAAGATACCAGAAGCTGATTTAACTCATTTCTAAATAGAAACATCCGAGTTGAACACAAATCTCTCTCACGGCAGTTTGACGTTAACTTTGTAATTTCACACCCGCCAATCTAGCTGGAGAAATAGAAATTTGCCTCCGGACATAGTAGCGAGATGAAATGGGCCGATATCCCACAGTGGATAACAAATTCACACCATGTCTAATCAAACCTTCACTTAGTGTAAAAAAAAAAGGCAACTCACGAGCCGTGACATTTGAACAAATGGGTTAATTGCTTTTTAAAAAGCCAGCTCTTAAACACATTTGTCTCCTTTTAACTGTGAATCGTAAAGTTCCTGTCAAGGGTTGCGGGGCCATAAGATTCACTCTAAATGTAAATAAGTGGTGTTTTAAACAGCTGTTAGCTACATGGTGTGTTACAGCGGGAGATAAACCGGGTAGCTGGTTCTCCACGGGGGTCAAGTCCCTAATTAACCCATAAGTCTTTGTCAGTTTTTCATCCATTTATGGGAAACAGTTTAACACACAAAGATAAATGTGAATTACTTAAGCCTCCTCTGCCTCCTTCTCCTCCACCTCTTCGTCTCGAGGCTGATGATAGATAGTGGTGAATATAGGTATTGTAGAGATAAAGCTGCTTATTAAGAGTTTAAAGTGAAACTAAACAACTTGATGAAAGATAGAAAGTTTCTGTCTTTTTTTACTTAGATGTAAAAATCTCAGAGTTTTGTGCAAGTCACTCTAAAGCAGATATTTGGCAACATTTTTCTGTCATTTGAAGACAAAAAAGATGGAAATTAGTTCATGAGCTTTACAGAATTACTGAAGGACAATTGTGGAGGGAAAAGCACAGAACAGAAAAGATAACTTAGATCTACAGTGCAGCTATGGTGATGTGCGGTTTGTGCTTTAACCTGCTGAGACGCCATTCCTCAACCTGGCGAGAGCAATCTAAATTGCATCAGGGAAGTGGTAGCACCATCGCAGCTGAAACTGCGATTGACCGATGAGATAAGACAAATGGGAAAGATTAATATGGTAAAGCAGATTATGTAATTTCCTGTCACTTCAAAACTCAGATAACTGCATGCATTCAACCTTCATTCAATCATAATGGGAAACATGAGGAAGTCATGGGATGGAAAAAAGGATAAGCAAAGGAGGAAAAATAAGAAATATATTAAAACCACAACACCAAAATGACATATCCCAAAGAAATAGGAAGAACACAAAAATCAACAATACACAAAACACATTTCTGATGGTTGCAAAAGACTTCAGGGCCACAACTATCACCTTGACAAAACTTGAATTGTTTGAAGTTTATATAAGGATGTTTGACATTATTTTTTTTTTTTTTACTGATATACCGATATTACTGACACTTACTGTCCATGAATGAAAAGAAGACAAAAATCTTTGTGATATCCAGCAAGAGGGGGGGGGGGGGGGGGGGGACACACGTCAACATTTTTCTCTGAAAATATATAGTAGATCAATTGACATAACATTTTCACCAGATGTCAGTAACAACCCAAGTAATGCACACATACGAGGAAGTCCTTACATTTATGTCCATAAATCATGTGTAAAATAGTGAAATGACACAGGGAATAAGTATTGAATACGCTTACTGAAATTTATTTAATACTTAGTGAAAAACCTTTGCAGGTGATTCCAGCCTGCAGATGCCTCCTGTATGGAGAAACCAGTTGAATACATTGCTCAGGTGTGATTTTGGCCCATTCTTCCACACAAACTGCCTTCAAATCTTCAAGATTTTGGGGGTCTCTTCGGTGAACTCGGATCTCTAGTTCTTTTCAAAGATTTTTAATTGAATTTAATTGATTTGGCCGTTCTAGCAGCTTTATTTTCTTTTTCTTAAAGCAGGTGAGTGTTTCCTTGGCTGTGTGCTTGGGATGGTTGTCTTGCTGAAACATCCAGCCTCTGCAGATGGCAGCAGATTCTGGTCCAGAACGTCTCTCTACTTTTCTCCATTCAATTCTTTCTTCAGTGATATGAAGTCTGCCAGTACCACATGCTGAAAAACAGCCCCCACCATGATGTTCCACCACCAAACTTCACTGTTGCTATGGTGATTTTGGTGCAGTGTCATTTCTCTTCCAAACATGTTATGACATCCAAAGAGTTCAGTTCTGGTCTCATCTGACCAGACTATGTTTTCCAGAATGTCATGGGTTTGTCCAGATGTTGTGTTGCAAACTTCAAACAAGCGTCAACAAGCTTTTTCTTCAGAAATGGAGTCTTGCGTGGTGTGCATGCATGAAGGCAATGGCGGTTGAGTGCATTACTTGTTGTTTTCGCTCCTGATTCCAGGTCTTTCTGAAGCTCTCCACGAGTGGTCCTGGGCTGTTGGAGAACCTTTCTGATTATTGTTCTGACTCCTCTGTCTGAAATCTTGTGAGGAGCACCTGGCTGTGGCCGGTTTATGACAATGCCGTGTTCTTTCCACTTCCGGATGATGGTCCCAATGGTGCTCACTGGAACTCTCAGAAGTTTAGAAATGCACCTGGAACCAATGCCTTCAGTGTGTTTGCAATAGTAAGGTCAGACAGCTCTTTGCTTTTACCCATCATCGAATGCTTCTTGTCTGACACCTTGGTGATGAGAAACCTTTTTATAGGCATCAATCAGGACTAAACCAGCTGGTATTACTTTGCACTGATAGGGGACAGGATTTCTTTCTAAATACTGACAGACTCCAGCTGCTTTCTTGGCGTTCTATATCTTTTTTCCCCTCCATTTCTTCATGTGCTCAATACTTATTCCCTGTGTTATTTCACTATATTACACATAGCTTCATTTATAGACATAAATGTTGGGATTTCTTTGTATGTGTGCATTATTTGGGTTGTTGCCGATATCTGGTGAAAATTTAATGTCAATAGCTCTACTAGAAATATTTCTAAGAAAAATGTTGATGTGTTTAATACCCCCCCCCCCCCCACACACACACACACACACACACTGTATATAAATGCATGGCAGCACAATCAAAAACAGGGTAAGAACATTCTGCTGCTATCATATGCAGCTGATGAAAAACATCTTAGCATTAGGGAAAGTTCTTTAAATAACCTCAAAAAGCAGGAAGATTCAGTGGTCAATGCTTTGGCAGCTCACAGCACAAAACAAATAAACAATGTTGCTGTCCAGAGTGCTGAAATTAACGCAAGGGATCACCTTTGTGAATTAAAATTACCAAAAAGAATTTATGAAAGCACAAATTTAATGGACATCAAACTAAATGACTGTTCTCGTGTATGATTCTAACATTGAAAGCAGACGCATTTGCAGAAAATCAGGCCAATTTTCACCGTATAGAAACCAACTGTCGCATTCACTTGTACATTCTTGTCACACAGTTTCCAGACAGTTCAGCTATGTGGTATGTTATCACCTGTGCCATTTCTACTCATGAATACTGGAGGTTTTTCTGCAGAGTGAGCAAACAATTCAATCTGGACTTTGTGCTCACACATGCACCTCACAGCGGGAGATTCTGTGCTGGAGATGCGCTCTCACAGCTGGAAACACTAATACACTGTGGAAATCGCTGTGATTTGTTTACAGCAGAGCTAGAATGACAGATGAAGTTCCTTCTGACTGTTTTTGTATCTGAACATAGTCGTAGAGGCACACAAGTAGAAAACAACATGCAGGTCAGCCAAACAGTGCATAAGGTAGCAAAGCCATTGCATCATCCTCTTAATGTCTCAATTTCTCTCAAATCCAAACACACTTTTGTAATTGCTTTCATAACATTGGGATGTACATTAATGACATCTTTTCACAGCAGACTTTAACATGATCTGTTCTTATACTTAGCATCCAGGAGATGTTTACTGCTTCTCAGGTTGCTAACAATTGTCTTCATTTAATCAGAGGCTTTCAGTCAAGATCAGTAAAGACTTCACAGTTCACTTCCTAAGTTTGCTTCAGCCCTGATTCATGTGAGGAGGGAAAAGGAGGATGAACACTTTTTTGGCCGCCTGCAGGGACATCATGCAAGGTGCAGGAAACCTCCTGCTTTCAGCTATGGTTCATCCCTCTGCTAGGAAGTCCTGCTGAGAAGCCACTGACCCTGAAGAGGGCACAGAAAGCAAAGAGGCAAAGCCAGGAAGGAGAGAAAGGCGGAAAGGAACTGAGGGAGTTGAAAGGCTCTTTATTGAAGACACTAGGGTTTAACGGTTATACTATATTAAGGTATTTTCCCCATCTACGTTACAGTTGTGTATTTTTTAATCCTTCTGTAGCCTGCATAATTTTTATTTTATTATAATTCTTTAATCTGATGCCAATTTTTTAGCTAGCTGAGCTGTAGCTATCCTCATGACAGAGTTTTTATTTATGTTAACAATATTACTGACACCTCAATATAATAAGTCAGAGTTGAGGATGGATATTATACAGCATGTGCAGGAGCGAGGAGCAGTGCTGTAATTCCCTCTCTCAGTTCCCCTTCACACACACACACAGTCACACTTTGTTGTGATGAGCTATCCGGTGGACTTTCCTCTCAGTGGGGGTTCCCCTCTCCCTCGGCACGGAGCCGACACACGCCACAGAGTGCTGACAGCAACACGCTGATGTCTGTGCCACTGCTTCCCTCCTGCTGCCACCTGCTTCATCCTCCTACATATTCCAAGTCTTTATCACTATGTGTTGTTATGGTTCTGCGTTTTCATTATGCATTTGACTTCCTGTATGTTTTAATGCATGATCTCAGAGGACTGAAAACGGATGAATTATTTGCACTTCAGGCAGTGTGAGGAATAGATTTTGTAGTCGATATATACAGTGAAGTGTATGATTTTTTTTCTAATTTCTTGCTGTATATAATACCTAATCTGCCTTGTCATGTGTCAGTAGTCACAGATAGATTAGATGCATGTTGTTTTGTTGACATGGTCAGCCAATGAGAGCAAGAGAGATCTCATTCATACAGAACAATCTCGCTTTTTGAAACTCTTCCATCCACTTTGTGGTCTTGCATTCTACAAAGTTGCCGAATCCCCACAGTCTCACTTCCTCCAATGCTTGTGTGGAATTTAAGGGGCCATATTATGGATTGTTGGGTTTTCATTCTTCTTTGTGCTGTAGAGCTTTTTGCACATGTTAAAGGTCTGTTTTTCTTCATAACTCCAAAGGACCTGTTCTGTCTCACACTTCTGAGCTACCTAAAATGTTTAATTCATAGTCCAGCCTTTATCTTTTTGACTTACTGTCATCACCATCACCATCATTTTAGAAAGCTTGCATTATTTTAGGGCTTTTCTTATGGTACCATGTAAGTATCCATCTGTATCCGTCACCCCATGAAGAGAGGAGTATTTGGGGTGTTGTCTTTCCTCTGCACCTTTTGCTCTCCTGGTTCGAGCTGACCCGGTCTGTTTGACAGCTTATAAAGCGTGAGGTGTCAAATATTTTTATTCTATCTTTTTAAAGAACTTGTTTCCCATACATTTAAACATATTTTATACTCATTTTTGTCATTTATGATAGCAAACCTCTCTAATGTAAATTTTTCCCAAGAGTTTGAGTGAAAAAGAGACATTTTTTTTATCTTATTTTCAATATAGTTGATCAAATATTACAGAGGAGTGTATGTAATAGGTTTGAGAGAATATTGTTTTGATACCATTTCAAAAAATTTTAATGGCAACTAACAGTCACACCTGCTCTCCTCCCAGATAAAATTGGACAAATTTGACTGTTTTATGAAGCATAAAATACAGTATAAGGTCATTACTAATTTTTGTGTTACACCTTTTAGTTAACATGTGTCTCATAGATTATTTAAATATAACATTATTTTTTGTTATGTATGTTATGTATTCTCATTTACATAAACTATACCTCGTTATGATGTAAAAATAGCATGATGATTTTTTTTTTTTTTTTACTTATTTTCACTATAGTAAAGATTAATATTGTGATACATTATGATAAACTGGTATATGCCAAAGAAACTGTTTATATTTTGAAACCTTTGTTTGTTTGCTTGTTTGTTTGTTTGTTTTTATTTTTAATTCAAATTTCATTTGGCTACTGGTCTAACTGACCTGTGTAGTTCTGCTGTATAGAAAGCATGAAGTGTAAAATTGTAACGCTACTCTGTGTCACACACTTTTGCCCAACTTTAATCTAACTCATTAGCTCATTTTACACTTCTTTTACATCTCTTATTCTTTTCAAATACTTAATTCATCAACAATAAACCTTATTTGTGTGACAAGATGCAATGTTTTTGAATACAGTAAGCATAAATTATTTGTTATGTTGGATAATGATGTGGAAAATTAGAAAGGACATGTCCAGGTCAAAATGTAACCGTGTAAATAGTTTTCTCCTAAACTATTTCTCCGAAACCTTGCCGCACTGCCAAGGAAATACGATGGAGAACAACAACTGTAACTTGAAGTTTGATATTATGTGATTGTTGAGCAGACCGATTAGCTGGACAGCTGGAATGGAGGGTCTTGAAAAGATTCAGTGAAAGCTTACAGACAAAAGGTGACAGGAGGTGTTGCAGGAATGTGCAGTGGGACAACAAAGCACAATATGGCAACTTTGAAAAAACTAAATCTGCTCTTAACTGAAATAGTAATTAGAAATTAAGATAACTAGTTTATTTAAATGATCTTTTTTTTTTCTTTTGGGTTGGAGCAGTACATGAACTCACAGAGTAGGTAATTTCTTTGCAAAGTCTCTTCAAGCTATTTAATTCTTTTGTTAGACAGAAAAATGAAAGGATTTAGTGGGTGAACATGAGGGAATAGGCTGACGTGTTTTATCTCACAGATCTGCTGGCAGTTGAAACATGTACATCATTGGTGTAGTTCAAACATGATATGATTCACTAATCCAAGAATACATGAGGCAACTTTTCTTGACTTGTAAGGTGGAACTGTAGGCTAAATAATTGACTTTACAATCAACGATAAACAAATAAAAACAGACAGACAGATAAGGCCTCAGGTGATCACACATCCAGGCTTGCTAGAGGTTGTGATTTTAACATCTGTTTAAATAAGGATATCCACCACAAGAGACTGGGATTTCACGCTCAGCTGCACTAAATCCTTTTAAAGATGCTGCAGCTCAGCTAGTCTCCCTACAGAGGTAACTTGGCTTCAGTGGCAGCAGCGAGGTATAGTTTCTCTGCTCTGACAGGACAAACGCAAAGCAGCAAGAGTCTCATTAGACAGCTATGCCCTGAGGGCTCAGCTCCACCTTTTCTCTGAAATGAGGAGGTAGTGGAAACATACTTAACCACATGTGCACTGGATCCCAGAGGTGGGTCTCGACGTGAGAGACAAAGAGAAAGGAGGGACAGTAAAGAAGACAGTCACAGAGGGACAGAAATAGAGATGTGTTTTAGCAAAATATACATCTTTTTTAAGGAGGAAAAAAAAAAAACTGGCTCGAGCATACAGACATACAGAAACACATGAGAAAACCTCAGCTATCTGAGGAGAGGAAGTTCCCAACCAAAACCCTCCCCCAGTCCCCCAGAACAGGACAGGACAAGACTGTGCACCAAAAATGTGTGTGCGTGTGCATGAAATCACTTGACTGCATGTGCACAAATGAATTCATACAGCAAGGGGATTACGTGTGTGTTTGGACTGAATAGGTGGATTTAAGCCTACAAATCAGTGGTTCCCAAGCTTTTTCTGCTGGGTACCCTTTTCATTGACGACAATCATGTGAATTTTCTTGTTATCAGGATGAGAAGTCCCCAAGTGTCATTTTTACTTGTTTGGCTGTTCATACTATTAGATGCTAATATTCTAATACATACTCTACATCACTGTGTTCGCTCTTCATTGTCAACCATTCTACAGGTCAAGACCAGAGCAAGATACATATACCTTATATGTGCTTGTTTGTTTGTTTTGTTTTGTTTTGCTTTTTTTTTGTTTTGTTTTTGTTTTTGTTTTTGTTTTGTTTTGTTGTTTTTTTTTTTTTTTTTTTTTGGGGGGGGGGGGGTTGTTGCAATGTCTGTTGTGTCATAATAATTTCTACCTCAGTACTTCTAGAAATTTACTCATGTTTTACTACATATGAAAACACTAGTCGTCCTCAAAATTATTCATGCCCTCAAATTGAATTTACAATAGTTATTCAAATAACAAGAAACTTAAAAAAGCAAATGCAAATGTACAAAATGATGATTTTTAGCCCAGGAGCCCCTTCATGCTTGATTACTAGTTTTGTTTTTTGCTTGTTCAGTATTTCTGTTGAACCATCATTTAAATTCAATGTCATGATGTTTGATAATAATAGCAATAATATATACTTTATTAATCCCAATTACACTGTAGAGCGCCAATTTTTCCCCCCCCCCCCCCCCCCCCCCCCACCCCCCCCCCCAACCCCCCCCCCCCCCCCCCCCCCCCCCACCCCAACCCCCCCCCCCCCCCCCCCCCCCCCCCCCCCCCCCCCAAAAAACCCCCCTCCTTTTTTTTTTTTTTTTTTAGGAAATTCATTCTCTTCATTTAACCCATCTCAGGTTGAACCTAGACAAGTGGGCTGCTAACGGAGGTGCCCAGGGAGCAGTTGGTGGGGTTTAAAGGATAAGTTTCTTTTATTTTTCAACCTGGACCTTATTTCTAGGACTAAATGCATGCATTTACTCACCAGTAAAGTTTCTGCATCACTTTGAGTCCTTGGGAAGATATTACGTTGAGTCGCTTATTGGTGAATGTCCAGTATCATAGCGGAGACGAGACAGTCACTATATAAGACATTATCTGCAGCAAAGCTCTTTCATTTCATCAATGCTTTAAGTAGAATGAACAAACAAATGAGTACTATTGCCCTGAGAGTTTAGAGTTTCTCAAATTGTGTTTTTGTTGTTGTCTGGGCAGTAAGCTGCTTGTCTCATTTGTACTAGTTGTACCGAAAAGTATATAGAACACCCTGATAACTAACAGAAAACAAAATCTGGACTCACAGAACAATATTACTTGTTCGTTCGTTCATTAAACTTAAAGTAGTGGCGAAAATCAATGAGTTTTGCTGCAGATAATGTCTAATATAGTGGCTGCCCCGTCTCCGCCATGATACTGGACGTCCACGAAAAGCGACTCAACGTAATATTTTTCCCAAGGAGTCAAAGTAATTCAGAAACTTACCGGTGAATAAATGTACGTATATACTCCTAGAAATAAGGTCCAGGTTGGAAAAAAGGAACTTATCCTTTAAGGACCTTGCTCAGGGGTCCATGGATCTTGGGTGCCATGTCGGGGACTCGAGGGAATCTACAAAACTCGAGGTGTTGGCATTTTACTGGTCTACACCATTCAAATGTGTGTTAACATGATGCAAAGTAGGAATGTTTGTCTGAGTAAAGGTTTTTATTGCTGCCCATTGATCAGGAAAGGGTTAAAAAGTCATTTCCAAACTATTTAGAAGTCAGAAAAATGTTGTGTAATTACTGGCAAGGTGTTTATATAGAATATTTTTGTATTAGGTTTATACTAGTCAATGACATGGTTGTGCAGATTTCTACAGCTGGCCCACATCTCATACTCACACTCTACATTATTGCCCTGAAAAAAAAGAGTCATGCCCTCAGGGTGCATTTGTTCCAGCTATTTTCAGGCCAAACAAGGCATAAACACAAAGCTCAATAACTAAACACATCCTTGCGTGTGCTATCATGTTGACCAGGACTGAAAGGAATGAAGTAATCTTGTGTTTCTTATCAAATGAAGAATACATGAACTTGGACAGCAAAAAAGTCCCAGAAAGTAAGCACTTTTTTCTGTGCTTATTATTTGACTATAATATTATATATTTGACAATCGTTAAATTAGAACTTACACTTTTGTGTATATTGAAAAAAAAAGTCATTTCTAACAAAGGCAAAACATTACATGTATGCTCCATATTTTCAGTGGGAAATTTAAGAATTCATTTTAACCTCCCTGTGTTGCATGAACATGAAGCCAAATGAATTAACAGTTTACAAAGCAAGCAATGAAACGCACATATGCAAAATGTATTTTGCTGATGCCAAGTATCAATTTTCGAGGTTAACTTTACCAAGTACAATAAACTTTTTGATGTATAAACAAAGAGTCCATGTTTTTTATGGGGTACTGTCTCTGCCACTAGAACGTCAGATGATGATGAGAATATCAGAAGAATTCGTATGAACATGAAGTCTAGCCAAATATCATCTGACTAAATTCCAGCATGCACCCTGATTTAGATGCAGATGTTGTAATTACTTCCCACATTATTTAAGCTCTGGTTTTCCTTTGTCCCCTGCCTGTTCATTAGGGGTGTTGTTATCTGTTGTTATTCCTGGTTGCTACTCAGTATCCTTTGGTCTTATGTTAAGTTGGATTTCCTGTCTGAGCAGCATCTTGTTTCCATGGCAATAAACCTTCAGTCATTTCAACTACCATGCTCCTGCGTTTGGGTCGTGTCTCCTCATCTCCAGCTTCCAAGAACCTTGACAGAACTAAAATAATTTGGAAGTGGCTCTCATCATAGCTAAAGTCCACTTTTATTCTGACTTAAACCCAGCAACACTAAACACTTTCATCTGGCCCACCTACCACACAGAAGGATGGAACTGATCTAGATCATATTATAAACACACCAAAGCAACATCTCTGCTAAGGTAGAGGTTCATTCTTGACATGCAAATCACTAACCTTGAGTGTGACGTACCACAGGGCTCTGTCCTGGGACCCCTTCTGTTCCTATTATATATCCTTCCTCCAGGCAACATTATCCACAAATTCCATGATGTCTCTTATCAATTATATGCAGATGACCTCCTGCTGTCTACAATAATCTAACCGTGAATGATAACAGATGCATGAGTTATCATGGTTACATTTTATAACAGCTCTGGACACCATGGATCTAAGCTTGGCTACATTCTGCAAAGGGGGCGGCCAGAACCACCGAGGGCCCCTTCCTTCTTTTTGCGGTTCCTCCCTCCCCCGGATTTTATTATCACACAATTTTTCTAAAATACTCCCCTCTGTTTTTTCTTTATATGATTTTGTTTTGTTTTTAACATATTATTTTATGTTTTTATATTCTTATGATTAAGTAGGTTTTTATCTTTTTACATGTTCTGAGGTTTTATCTTTGTGAAGCACTTTGTGACTCTGTGTCTGTGAAAAGGGCTATATAAAATAAAGTTTACTTACTTAATTAACTGGGACTAGTGTGAAGTATTTGTACCCACTTACAGTATCAGAGTTAGGTGGCTTGTTCTAGATGAGATTATTCACAAATGAAAACCTTTTGAGACTGTTGTCAAAGTTCTCAAAGTGGATCGAGTCCCGGCAAGTTCATCCCAAAGTCAGATCATATAATGCTCAGAAAAACACTGAAAAAAACAAAGATCATGAAGACGAATGATTAAAGATTTTGCGACTAAAGACGGTTCCACAAGCTAATAAATCATGTGTGCTTTTTCTGATATTTTTTGCAAAATTAATGATAACAGTCTAATAATGTTATATGCTGTTGTTCATGTGAGGTTTTTTTTACTTTAAAAGGACCAGATACATTTACCTTATTTTGTCCTGATGGAAAGCCAAAAAGGTGATGAATACACTACTTTGCTTGTCACATATGCATTTTGTTGCTTATCCTGGTGAATCAGTTCACATTGTTTAGCATTATAATAAACACAAATGTGTGTGAATTTGTTAGCTTCTAAGTCAGTTATGAACCAGCAAAACGCTCATTTCAGCTAATTCTCTTCTTTTCACTTATCAGTCTCAAAATTTAGAAAACTAGTCAGACATTTCTTATAAAGAACCATACTGTTGAATTTGTAAAGATCTTTGGTAAAAATGCCCATTAAGCTGAAATTATGTTTTGAAGTCCTGTGTTTGCTGGCTTAAACAGGAAGTGTTCCCAGTTATTATCAGAGGCATGAAGTTAAAGTTGAAATTTTGTTTTAGACCAAAAAATTCACACTCATCAATACGGTTTCAACTTCACCAGACAGCCAAATAAGAAATTCATTTAGTTCACTTACTATTTGCTCAGATTTTGTAATCACTGTCTTTACTTAATGCATGCTATAGTTTAATTAAATTTTTTCTTTGCAAATTTAAACTTAGCCAATGGAAAGGAAAGAAAAGAGAGAAAAAATACAAAACTTTTGTAAACTTGAACAGTTTTAATCAAAAAAGAAACAAAATGCACAATATACAGCAAAATTGATGAAGTTGTACAATAGTGAACATACGTATTAAATAAATATAATTAAAATTTTCACACTAAAAAAAACTTTTACAATTATTTAAAGAAATCTGAAGGTATCATTTATAAAATATAGAATAAAAAAAAGAAATAAAGATGATATTCACAATGTAAAAATAGATGCAAGATTTGAACTTTTTAACATGACTTAGAATAACTAAACTAATCTAACAAATTGAATTGCTCATTTCAACTAAAGAGGGATGTTTGGTGGTTTAGGCTGATAGGTGTCAGATTCTCAGTTTGGCCCTCAGCAGAGATGTTTGTGTTGTGCATCTCTGCTGATGGAGCCTCATCTCTCCTTTGCTGCTGAGCGTCCATTTCCTGCAGTAAGAAACAAGTCAAAGAGGTTTTTTTCCCCCATGCAGCAAACATTAGTATTTCAGTCTCAGACTGATTTGCTTCTGTCATCCCTGTGTTTTGACAATGGAGTTGAGGTTTATAGGGTCAACTCAAAAATTACACCCACAAAGAATTTGTGGGTGTAATTTTTGTGACAAATTTGACCAAAATTCCAAAGTTGAAGTGAGATATGAATGAGATTTTAATTTTTCTACCATGAAACTGTCTCCGAAGAATTTATATGTGCCCTTCTTTGAGTCACTAATTGTTGCAAAAATCAAGACTTATATCTGAGAAAATAACCCAAATTAGCATAAGTGTCGCGTTTATTAGCAGATGCTAATTCTCAGAAAAAGTTCTGAAAAGAAAATGGCCATTTAGATGGGAATACATGTTTTACACTTGATTTTTCCAATAATCATAATCAAGATATACAGTTGTCCTTAAACTTATTCATACCTTCCAATTAAAGAAAAGGTTAAAATCACAATAGTAATTCAAGTAACAGGAAACCAAAGAAACTAATCATAAATTGAAAAAAATTACAGAATTATAATTTAGTGAAATGAATTTTTTTTTTAATTGTGGATGGAAAGGATCAAAAAAACAACAACAACAAACAAAACTGACACATTAAAAGCACCTTTCCCATGAAGAGTGGACCAAAATACAGTGGGGAAAATATATTTCTAGTAGAGCTATTGACATGAAATTTTCACCAGATGTTGGCAACAACCCAAGTAATCCACACATACAAAAAAATCACTGACATTTACTCCATAAATTGAGTTATGTGTAAAACAGTGAAATGACACAGGGAATAAGTATACACTCACTGATATTTATATAATACTTTCAAAAGAAAATTTCATGTCAACAGCTCTACTAGAAATATATGTGATAAAAATGTTGATGTGTTCAATACTTTTTTCCCCAATGTACTTGTCAACAGGTGTAGAAGTCTTTTTGAATATTACAGAAAACACATGATTGCAGTGACTGCCTCAAAGTGTTGATCAGCAAAATGTTTGCTTTTGAACCCCATCATGCTTGATTATTTGTTTTTTTTTTTTTTTTTGTGTGTTTATGTTTAATATCTCTTTCAAACTGCAATTCAAAATCAATGTCATGATTTTCATCGATTTTTTTATTGTTAATTTCAACTTATTTCACTGACAGCTGACTTCTTCTCCTTCATTAATTTGAGGGTGTGAAATCATCTCTAGGAAGAACTTAATGGGAAACTTATGTGTATATTAAAATAAATCCTAAACGCTTTAAAGTCATTTTTATTGTGTTTCTGTGTAGACTGCAGATATAGCTTTTTGCTGTCTTCCCAGGGCTCCCATGGTTATTACCACGACCAGGTTCACCAGCACAAACTGAGCCACAACAAGAAAGCCTAAAAAGTAGATGGGAGAAACCCAGACGAGGAAGCTTTGACAGTTGGCGTCACCTGGCTGGCATTTCCTCTTCATGTCCTGCAAGACACAGAGTGAAGTTTTCTTCATTCACTGGCTACCAGGTGAGTCTATGATTGAAACAATTTCATTCTTGGAGTTTGCATGAATTCATATGTGAGAGCATTCATACTTTCAAGATCCCACTCTAGTTGTCTCCTGTGCACACTTTGTAGAGCGTGAGCAAGGCCAGCAGGAAGTTCTTGAAGTTGCTGTGCCGATGTAGCCCCCAACATGGATACTCAGGGGGGCACTCTGATCAACACAGAGACAAAACAAAGCAGATGTGCAGATGTTGATTTTTGTGTTTGAGTAATACTTTTTCTGCTCCACAGTGCCAGTGCTGCACAAATACAAAATCAGCCACTGCATCCAGCAGTTAGTCCATAACTTTGTGCTGTTTTTCTATTTGTAGTGTTACTGACTGAACTTGCCAAAGAGCTCCACTCCCAGTGCCGCATAGATCCCAAAGAACAGGAACAGCAAATAGATGCCCCCACCCTAGAAAAAAGGCATATTATTTAATCCTCTGGCTAACAAGCCTCATAATCCAGAAGATGAATTCTTTAATGAAATCACTTGACCTGGATGGACACAAAAGACCTAGATTCTTACTGGGATCGAAGCCATAATTTCCACTATGTGGGTGCAGATTTGTGTATTTATCTGTGGCTTCAAATGCATCTGCTTTGACATTTAATTTAATGAATTATTTTCTTCCATAACTCTGAAAATCATGACTCTAGCTTGCAGAGCACCTGTGAAAGAAATGCAAACAACAATCTAAAGTCAGTTGAGGCAAATTCAGATATTTCCTTGTGGAAACATGTGAAAGTATGCAAATGGCCAGCGTTCATGTATGCACTGCTAGACCGATCCTCTCAAAGTTTGCAATACATCCCACATATCCGGTGCTGGAACCACTTGGTGTTGTAATATACATCAGTACATTAGTGAAAAGACTAATTAATCACCTTCACGGAAATATATAACTTGTATAATTAAGGATTGTGTGTCTGTGGAATGAACAACACAGCTAAATACTGTATGGTGAGATCGCTTACAGTGTTTGAATTTACCGCGACTGTCGTCTTCCTGTATCAAAACTGCGGATGTAGCGTCATTTGACGTCACGTCCGCAGGTCAGCGCAGGAAATTCGGACACCGAATTGCAGCGCAGTTTGCAGCACACAGCCTGTTCAAGGCAACGGAGAGAAACGTGGATGGAAACGTAATTTTTGGTATTTGGCGCTTCATCCCCCATTAGTATTAAAAAAAATGGACATGCATGTTTGTTTGTTTTTTTTTAATTCCTGCCTTTAGTCCCTTTAAAGGCAGGGTGGATGATGTTTTCCAGGAGCATTTTTTGTTATAGTGCTTAAAGTCTAAGGTAACAAGAAAAAGATGAGATGCTGCAAAAACAAGAAATGAACACAAAAACTAATAAAGGTACCTAAGTGAATGGAGCACTCGAAGCAGGCAAAAGGCTCTCTGGATTTTGAGGCTGTGAGCTGATAGCGGAACCAGGGCAATGATGGAGATTTCAGCCAGAGAGATAATTACCACCAAACCATCCACCATGTTCCAAGTGTTGTGGAAGTAGCTGTTCTCTCCAAATATCACACCCCATGCTATGACCTGATGTCAAATAAACACAACCAATCAATCACCCACATGTTAGAAATACAGCGGCTTCCTAGAGCAGTCCTGAAATCAGCTGAGTGTCTTCATGTAATGGACGATGCCGGATACGTTTAACTTCATCATCATCTCCACTAAGAAAACACAGGAAAACAAATAAAAGGATCCAGGATCAGTTGCTCCTAGCGGGAAACACAGTGATTCATTTTTAACCTTGTGTTTTTAAATTTCATTTATTATGTTGATTATTCTTTTGGTTATATTGCATTATTTAATAGATTAATCATTATAAATATTAATTATTTATATTATTTATTTATATATATAATAAGATAAATTTTTTTTTTCAATCCTTTTTTTATTTTATTTATATATATTTATTTTTCTTTCTTATCTATTTCTTCTCTTCCTCCCCACTCCATTTTTTATATTTTTCATTTTTTTCATTTTTTATGTTTTCTTCCTATTTATATTCTTATTTATATGCAGGTATTTTATTTTTTCCCTTCACGCATCGTTTTCTTTCTCTTTCCTCTGGGAGGCCCCATCCTTTCTTTTCCTTTCCCTCCACCTTCTTCTTCTTATTTTTTGTATATTGGTTGTGTATTAGGATGAATTTTCCCCCCAGATTTTTAACCCCCCCTTCTTATTTTGAACCCCTACTCTCATCTATTTTCCAATATGCTATCCTCCTGTGGCAACTACCGCGAATCATATTTAGCGGAATAATGATGCCATCACCGTCTACTATTACATGATGGTAATTAATCTTTTCTTTTTTACTTTCATCTCTACTGTTCATTTTAGGTCTTGACCTCCTCTTCCCCTTCTTTTCTGGGAGCTCCTCTCCCTCCTCCGTTCTCTTTTGTTAACACTACTTTTATTTTACCTTCCCTCCATTCCTTTCTTCCTACTTCCCTCCCCTTCCCTTCTTCCCTCCCCTCCTTAAAAATTACTAATTTTAATTTATAATAATTATAATTCTGGTTTTTGGATTTTGAGGTTCTATTCTTCTGCTCCAGTTTTTTTTTTTCTTCTTCTCCTTTCCCTCCCCAATCCCTCTTAATTATCACTCCTTTTTTTGTTTTCTTCAATCTTCTGTTTCTTTTTTTTGTGTTTTTTTCAATATAAAATATTTGCAAACAAAGACATCAAACCACTAGGAAAAGCCACTCCCCCCCCCAACCCCCCCCCCCTCTCTTTCATATTTTTTATATTATATAAAAATTATATTTATTTTTATATCATAATAATATAAATTAAATTAACCTATTTTTTTTTTTTTTGTTCTATTTCTTTCCCCCATTTTATAGTCTCCTGCTGAATATGACCCTTATTATCATCTTTTTTCTATAACCCCAACAAAACCCCCCAACCCCCCCCAGAGTGTTAAATTTTTCACTCATTTTTTTACCCCCAAATAAGAAAAAGTCAAAAATTTTAATAAGAAAAAAGAAAAGATAAAATATTTTTTTTTCAACAAAAAAAATTAAACGGGTCAAATTGACCCTTAACATAATATGAGGGTTAAAGGGAGCCCTATCATGAAAAGTGGGCTTTTAAGAGCTTTTCAGCATGTTACTGTTATTTCCTCATAAAAAAAACTTTAAGTCGTTTTTTTCTTCATTTGTGAATATTTGAGTAATTTAAATGAATATTCAGGCCAAGCTGTTGCTTCCTTAATATAACTGACTGACACCGGTATACGCAACGAGGTGGCACCAATCACGAAGCGACAAACACGCATGAGCAGCATCGTAGCAAGACGCCCTCTTTGTTCAACAGAATCTCATAGAGAATCCTAACCTATACACACTCTCTGAGGAATAAACTAACAGCGTGCAGGAAGATTTCCTCAGAGACAAGCAGCCATCAGCTAACAGACGTTTGAGTTCAGGAGTTTTTTTTCTTTTTTTTTTTTTCTTAAGCTGTAGAGGATGGGAAAATTGTGATTGCGTTCGGGGTCGGCCTTTATTTGTTGTACTGGATGAATCGACTCGCCAGAAGTGGTTGGATTATAACTTCAGGAGCAGAAAAAAAAACCTCAACTTTGGATGTGAACTTCACTCCTGACAACTTCATGAATCTCTGGCAGTAAAGTCTTTTTTTTTCTCGGGAATTACTTCTGAAACCTGACGCAGTTCCTACTATAAAAAGGCGCATGGACAGACGACAGCACCGGTGAGTGAAAAACATCTCTCAGCTCAATGCTAACTGTTAGCCTATGATTTGTTCGCTAATTTACTTTCTTGTCAGGGTCTCTGTGGTACTTCTGTGGTACTGCGTGTACTTCAAACTCCATATCAGACTCTGGGTCGAGTGCATACAGCTCCATAACAGGCTGCTCCATTTTATCTCATCGATCGGAGTCCAATTATCCATCAATGTTTACAAATAACATCCAAGTGAGTTCTGCCAGTGCTGGTTTTAAGAACAGTTTTGTGACCCTTCAGAATCAGTGTCTCTTCCAGGGCGACGTCAAGAAATGGGCGTAAAACATGTTGCAATTGGTCGAGAGCTCCGCGGTTCAGTACAGTCAGCCATCTTACTTCCGTGTTGGAAATTAGATGCATAAAAAAACTAATATTTAACACCAAATTAGTTTCTATAGAAGCAATTGGACCATGTTTAGCTTATAAATGCCTGTATTTGACTTTTGGAACATTTGAAAAGCATGATACAGCTCCTTTAAATAACACTCGTGTAGCACAATTCATTTGCCTCATGAAATTCTCCCAAGCTTAACTGTATGTATTTTACCCAAAAAGCATTTAGCAAAGTCAAACATCAAGTTACATTAGACCAATATACCTGATGATGACGATGGCGAAGTCAAAGAGGTTTCCACTGTCTACAAAGTACTTCATTCCAAAAGCTAGCAGCTTCAGGACCATCTCAATCGTGAACACAACAGTGAAAATGAGGTTACACACGTTTAACGCCATCGTTACTCCCTGGGACTGCAGAGAAAAAGATGGAAAGAAGAAAATAAGGACAGAAATGCGATGGCTGCTTCAACAGATCTCTGCTTTTTAAAATATTTTCTCTCACCTGCCCATGGTGTTCAATAGCCATGACCATGATGTTGAGGAAGACTGTAAACATGATCCCGTTTTTGAAGTAACTGCTATCCGCAAGCCATCCAATTTTGCCAACCAGATTAGTCCAGAACTGAACCTGGAAGATAAGGAAATTGGGTTTTACGACACTGGACTATTTAGGAACTTAAATACATTGCAGGTGGCATTGTAGCCAGTGAGTTTGCTCATCAATGACATCCCTCCCCTGTGCCTGCTGCCAAAATTAGGCTTCTTAGGATCCAATTCTGTGGATCAAACACAGCCAATAAAGGCAACAACTTGTAAAACTTTGAAGTTTCATGTGGCAGAAGCAGTCAGCCCAGTGTCTAGCCTGTCGTAGCATACATGCAGCCAGCTGGTGAACTTCTTGCAGTTGTATTTGAAGTTGAACAAGGAGTCATACACAACCCCAGTTTCTCCTTTGATCGTGGCCTCTGAGAAGTGGAAGGCGATGACCACTGCACAAGTGTTCATCAAAATGAATGAGCCCAACTGGGGAGGGAAGTAGAAAGTGAAAAGTGAACTGAACTAAGTTTATAAGTTTAAACTCAGCAGAGAAAGAGGCAAGACACCAATTTTGTACTTTATTACTTATTAATAATTATTATTGTGTTTCAGTTCATTTTATTCATTATATACTGACCAACTTGGGGGAAATGTTCAAATACAGAGGCTTTCTACTGAAACATAAAACCAAGTGGGTACTTACAGCTGTCATGAGTACAAATGGCACAAAACTCCACATGGAGAAGGCATCCATTACATAGTACATGACATCCGTCCAGCCTTCAAGGGTGATGACCTGCAGGCAGAGAGCAGCAAAAGTCAACATATCATCATGAAAACCAGCTGGATACAAGCTAGGATAGATTCCCTAAACTCTACACTATTTGAATTACTGTTGTAATTTTAGCATTTTTTCACTCAAAGAAATGATTCAAGCCCCTTTTAAAGGTGACACATTAAGATTTAATTGCACTGTGATTTAAATGTCTATGTAGTCCCATGATTCTCTCCCAGTTTATTTGACTTATATCCAAGCACTGGTATGGAAACTTTGCTCTCTATAATAACAGGTAAGTATGATTTGACCAACTTCTGAGAGAAGTCAACAAGGCAGTGTTTAATGATAAACTTTTATCATTTAAACGGGTGCGTAACCCATGCCTGATCTGATTGGATCTTTACAACCTCTATCCACAATTAATTTATTATAATAAAGTCATTTGAACATCAAATCCTTTTAATGAGACAGTTGAAGTAACCTAACTCAACTGAACTACAATATTTTATGTTAAATACATAAATCATTTACATTTATAAAATATGTTATTTCAATTCAAAGCACTGAAAAAATGTTTAACTAACTCAACTATATTTTTTGCATTAAAGATAGTTCAGGTTTTTGGACAGGAAGTTGTGTGAAACATTCACTGTCTGCAGCTCTATGAAACAGTGTCTACTGTCACCGAGCCTCCTGCTCTAAAAACGGCCGGAATGTACCAAGAAAAGAGTTCTGGGCGTATGGGGGCGCCGTCCCAAAGATTTTTAAGCTAGAAAAGTATGCATGTGTTTTGTTAAACTATAGACTATAAGAATTATTTCTTATGTCAGACCTTGATTTAAATTCGGACTATTTTTTGGCTGAAATCACTCCGCCACGTAGCTGCTCAAGCTGTTACCTGGAAATAGAAATTAATTGGGGCCGCACCTCGCAAACTTTACTAGCCGTTTCAGCACAGACCAAATACTTGGGAGCTTATTATAAATAAGGAAAACTATGTCAGACTATGAAAGCAACGATGATTTGACTTTTACCCCTTTGCCAAGAGGTTATCTTTATGAACCAGAGTACACTGATGTACCTAGAGCTTTTTACACCGCCCTACTCTTGCTTTGCCTTTACTCCATCTGAGTTTCGGTCTCATTTTAAATCAGAAGACGCTACACGAGGACAGATTAAATACGTTTACATGCCATCAAAATTAAATGAATTCAGACTTCAGTGACAGGCTCATCCAAGATTGAGGATTTATGTGTAAGACACCTCCCATTATTTTTTCTCAGAAGTACAGACAGAAGAACATCATCCATTTTCCAACCAAGTTCTGTAAATAATGAATTATCCAACTTACTTGGCACTCTGCTAATCAGTCTCATCGGCCTGAGAGCATGACACAGTTTTAAGTCGTTGCCAAAGGCAACCAGGATCAAGTCCATGATCCTGGGGAGGCAGGTGGAGACAGAAACAAAAATAGCAGTTTAATTTTGGATTTTTTCATATGTAAAATCATACTTCTCTGATTTAATTCAGAATCTTGGTAATATTTGTGGTGGCAAAACTTAAAGCTGGATACTAACTCTCCAGTGAGAAGCATGACGTCCGTCTTGTGCCATTTCCATGCAAGGTAGCTTGTGCTGTGGCCACACCCAGGGCCACCATCTTAACTAGCATCTGCCCCGTGAAGTACGCAAAGCCAAAAGCTTCAAATAACTGATCAGATACAATGAGAAATGCATCAGATTGGCAGTTCAGTGAAACCAGCACTTATCACCAGAATCCAGTTATAACTCTCAGCCTCATCTGTGTAGGCTGAACAGTAAAATGTTGAATGTGATCCAACCGGATGACCCAACAGCACAACCTCACCACTGAGTGGTGCTTTACAGGACTTCCGACTACCCCTCTGAAATAATACAGGACTTCACACTTACATGCCGGGTTACGCTGTTCTCTACACGTGGCTGGTATGAGGCCTGAATCACACAACTCAGTAGGATGACAACCAAGAAGATCCAGTTAAACCATGTGGAGATGTTAAGGCCAAAACACATCTACAACAGAGGTTAACGGCTTGCATAGAAAAGCAATTAATCCAGCTATTTCTTTCTTTTCTTTAAAAAAAAAACAAACAAAGAAAAAGCATATTTATATTTTTACTCAAAAACAACAGGTTATGGATAATTACTCTCACCTGGTGCCAGTATTTTCAAACAGTATGAAAGGATATGAGCTGCAGAACACATTCATGCACCATTGTCTGAGTTTTGAGCACTGATGTAAGCAGCCAAAAGTCACAGGGGCCAGGAAAGGTAAATGATTTCCTCCTGCTCCACAGACGGCTGTTCCAGACCTGCTTCACTGTCCTCTTAAGGGATGGACACGCTGGGCTGGGCTTCCCTCTGCTCCTCAGCATCAGCCATTGTGACTGAGGGTGACGGATACTCTACGGAGACAAAGACACAATTAAGTGTTTAAGTTAAGACAGTAAATTCTATTTATTTTTATTTCAGTGAATTAATAGTTCTGTTGCAATTGCAATAAAGTTTTGTGCTGAAGTTAAACATTTTCATAGATAGGCAGATAGATAAATAGAAAGAACCAGGAGCCATGCCTGAAGAGATTCAGGATTACAAACTGTTGCTGGGACATTCACACTTGTCTGTCAGATGTTATTTCTGTCGCTGACCCATTCATCCCTAGAATGGGGCATTTGGATACACATGACCCAGCGATGTTTACATGGAGCCAAATGTACTGATTGCAATCGGTTTAAAGCTCTATCGGAATAAAAATGAGCCATATATACACCTCAAACATCTTCCTGCCAAGGTTATTATAGTTAACTACAACTAACGAAAAAACTAAAACTAAAATTGAAATAAACATTTTCGTTAACTGAAACTGTATTGGGTCTTAAAAAAACTAAAACTAACTAAAATTATTGCAAAAAACATCCTTAGTTTTATTTTTTGTCAATTTATTTAATACATAAGCTTTATGGGTTGATATGAAATCTGTTTCTATTTAATATATTTACTTTGCTTTTATTTCGAGTGATTTTCTGACTACTTTGAATTTCACACCAGACAAACAATTTACAAAAAAAAACCCAAAACTAAAACTAACACTGAAACTAATAAAAACTAAACTAAAAATAAGCAATTTCCCAAAAATAAGAACTAACAAACCAAAAACTAACTAAAACTAAATTGAAAAACAAAAAGTCAATAAAAACTGAAACTAATGAAAAATCCAACACTATTATAACCTTGCTTCCTGTGCATGTCAGACAGGACCATTCTACTATAAAGTTAGCCCATGTACACACCACATCAGAATAGATTTGTTCCCATGTAAACAGCCATCCTAAAATCGTAAATCAGAATGATTTCAAACCTAAAGGCGAAAAAGTGTCCATTTAATCTTGGCTGACTTCAAATATGAATGTTTTAGCAACATTTTATAATCCTGAAATTCCCTATTCAGTTCAGTTAGTCTCATCAACTGACAGAGTTGGAATTTATGAACCTTCTATCACCATGAGAATATTTGTAGGGTTTTCCAGCATCTCAATGGCAATCAGGTGGGAACTTTTACTAGGCCACTCCAAAGCCTTCATTTTGTTTTTCTGAAGCCATTCAGAGGTGGACTTGTTGGTGTGTCTTGGATCTTTGTCCTGCTGCAGAACCCAAGTGCGCTTCAGCTTGAGGTCATGAACAGATGGCCGGACATTGTCCTTCAGGATTTTTTGGTAGACCGCAGAATTCCTGGTTCCATTTACCATGGATTTTTTTCCCCCTTACTAATAAAGACCTTCATTTAAAAACTGCATTTTGTGTTTACTTGTGTTATCTTTGTCTAACATTTAAATTTGTTTGATGATCTGAAACATTTAAGTGTGGCAAACATGCAAAAAAAAAAAAGAAATCAGGAAGGGCGCAAACACTTTTTTCACACAACTGTAGTTATAGTGTCCACCATGCAGCCTTTCCCAATGTAGCTTGTGGGCACTTTGGAGAACGGTCTAATCTACATGTAATGTTTTGAGATGAATTGGATAAACCAAGTGCTTCATACTTTACAATACAGCACATCTCTTGGACAGCACATCTGTCCAAAAAATATCTGACTGAATCTGAAAGAAATGTAACTCTGTTTTAAATCTCACAAATCAAGACAACCCTGCCTTAGGTGCTTTCACCGACCAGGTGACCCACAGAGGAAGACCACACATCACAGCTGAGGAGGGCCAGAAATGCGGCTGGCAGGTCTGTCGTTTTCCTTCCCCCTCTGTAAACACATTTTGTCTGCATGGTCCAAAATAAACTGTCTATAATTCTCTGAAACGTTTGCCACTGCTGAGCAGCCTTGAACTAATGACATATCCAGCAATTTCAGGGAACTTTGTGTTCAGTGTCAGATAGATAAATAGGCTCCTGGTTGGCGTCAGCTGAGTCAGGCATTTATTTAACATAGGTATACACGGATATTTTACAAGTAGCACATTACAACTGAATCCAAACATACACGTTTTGTAGAGCTTGTGATTTGCTAACAACTCTCAGATAAAAATCAAAAGTATCCTAGACTAGTTCATCTTTTCAGTGTTGACATAAAGAGTTTAATCTTTTCAGGTCGACCAGAATTATCGATTTTTCTCATTCAAGCAATTTTGCAAACAAATTCCAAGTCAAAGGTTTAATATTCCTCGCACTAAACAAATAAGGTGTAAGCAGAAACGTGAAGGCTGTCATGAAAGGCTTGTAAAAACAGAAAAAAATGTTGTGTTCAAATCCTCCTTCCCCATGTCAGAAAGATAAAACGTGCAAAAAAAGAAGGCAAATGACAGCAGTTTCAATCCCCCATCATTGGCTTCCAGACAGTCCTGTATTTTATGGTATGTAAGGCTCTTAATAGTCTTTGTCCAGGCCTATTGGTCTGACATTTTGAGCCTGTTAGAGCTTCCAAGTCTTCAAGACAGGGTCCCTTAATCATTCCTAAATGTAAGAATGGGGAGAGAACTTTCTCTTCCCAAGGATAACGTTTGTGGAACAACCATCCTGAAGACCTGACAGCAAGAAATAATGATTTTTATAAACCTAAAGGCCCACCATTTCAACCTTACTTTTATTTGAACTGATCTTTATTTTCATATAAATTTATCTTTTTAAAATAATCAATATTTAATTCTGTCTGTAATGGTATTCCATGTTTTGTTAAAGGGACACTGTGTAGCTTATGACTCAAACATTAACCTACTGTAAGTCATAATAGATGATTTCTTGGGTCAATATACATCATTTGACACATCTCTTTGCTCCGAGGGGGCTGCCCCCCTCAAAAACCAGACATTGTAACTTTGCAGAAGTGGATCTGTCTCTAATTGGATCATATAATCTGAAGCACTTTGCTCTGTGGCTTGATGACTTAACTATCAGTTGTTCAAAGTGGTCTGCAAACACAACTCCAAAGCACAGTGAATACTGTTTAATTTTGCTGTAATTGTCTGGCCTGTGGGAGTTACAGGTTTAGTGCCCCTGGAGGCCAAAAGTTACACAGTATCCCTTTAAATTTGTACTTAATTTACATGCTAAATATTTTTTATCTTTACTTTTAACTATGTATTTGTTTATACATGTGATTTATTTTATATTATTTTGATCTGTTTTAATGTATTTTCTTTTTTTTTATTTACCTAATCTCTAGTTTTTCTTTAGTCTCTTAGGCCAGTTTTACAGCTCAAAACAGACAATTTTTGCATGTGAGAAATCTGTGAAAGACTGGCTTTTTTCTTTCTGTCATTTCTGTAAATCACTTTAAGTTACAAAATTATGAAATATGTAAACATAATTTATATCAGTAAAGTATGATTAACTGACTTATGGAGTGACTGAAATATACAGTCAGGTCTCAAATTATTAATTGTGTAACTCATTTCAGCAGATTTCATTTTCTGTTTTTCCCATGTTAATCTTTGCCTTGGAACTGGAAAACTAAGAAAATAGAAAATAAAGATTAATCTAACACTGAAAGTTTTGCTTCAGAGTCATATACGATGTGTTTCATCCAGACTCCATTTATGTGGTTTCAAATTCCCCTAAATATCTGCTGCCTTTGTGCAGTCTGTCTGCAGCCCTGCAGCACGACTTTTTAATCATGACTGGAAATATATGATTAAAGGGTTTCAGGGGTGATTTGTGACTTGATTATTTATCAAAAGCCTCATGGTTTTAAATAATGTTTCCTGCAAAATATCTGTCTGGTTAAATGAAATGCATCTTTTTAACTATTTGTACGTGTTTCTGTAAACTATCTGAACATGTAAACACCTGAAGTTAGATAAAGGCAAAGAGGATGGGTGATAAAGAATGTAGTAAAAACATTTGCATTAATGGATGATTCGCTCATGATTTATAGCATCACAGGTCAGAGAAATGATATATTTTTGTTGGCATATTAGTTTGGAGGAGGAAGTTTTATTCTGATATGTGTAAATTATTCAAATTCTAGTGGATATTAAAACTGGAGTCCATTTCTGAGGCGCACAGTTTGACTGGCGTGCTTTGACTGAGGTGATCTTGCCAGGTATCCAGATGCCAGGGCTGGCGAGTCATATTTTTGGCAGCAGCAAAGCAGCAGACAGCTGGCTGACAGCGGCACTCTGAGACATTAACCTGCCCAGACATTTCTCCTCACCTGGGGCCGCTGAGCTCCATCGGAGGCAGGGGTGCACACATACACCTACATTACATCACACAACCAACACATGAGCATTGAAAACAACATTAAAAGCTGATGCAATTTAGATATGCAGTGCACTTTTTTCTTTTTTCCCCTCTACATAAATATTTTACACAAAGCTGTTTGGTTTTTAGCAGCAAATGCATTTTACATTAGTCCAATTTGTTTTCTGGGAACAGGGATGGAAACTCCCAAAACTCTGTCCGTCGACTTTTATCAGTTCCATGAACGTACTTTACTTTTTTGTTTTTGCTGATCAAACTGAAGTTGCTTCAACCACTTCATTCTTTCCTCACCCCACATCACTCAGGATAACTGTCAGCTAACAACCTCAAACATAATGTTAAACATTTCCACAACTGACAGCTCTCTATTGAGAAAGCTTGTAGGGTTTCAGCTCCAGACTTGCAATCATTTATTTATCATTAATTAGTGACAGCATGTTTCAGTCTGCCAGATATGACTAGGCAGGCATCCAGTCGACAAGCAGGTACACAGACGGGCATGAGCTCTCCTGCGCTACATAGAAACTAAGTGGAACAGATTCAACTTGTCTTATATTAGAAATTTTTTTTTAAAAAAGCTTTTATAACTTTGAGGTGATTATTTTAATCCCAGTTCATAACCTGTTGACACAACCTTGAGGTCGCTCAAGTCGAAATGTGTTGAATGAAAAACTCTTCATTAATTTTTTGAGGTAAACCTCTAAAGACTTCATGTAGTTGTCAGAAATGATACTAGATACTGCTGTTGTGATGTTCTAAATGTTAAGGTTAATTAAATGCAGGAGTTAGAGTAAACATAATCTGCCAAAATGTCCTGGGCCATAACTTTTTGTTACAGATTTACTTTGACATAAAGCTGTTATGAGTCTGAATGTAGTTGGCCACAGAGGGGGAAAGGGGGGGAAAAGACGTTGCAATGTTGTGTTTGTTGCTGTTTGACAGTGATGATGATGTTTACAGCAAATGAAGGTAATGAGTTGTGTTCTTAAAGAAGCACTGCTGAACTTGAGCAGATTTTTCTCACAGAGGCACCCTCAAAAAATGATTAATTCAGCATCAGTCTTGCATCCTACCTGCTTTCTCCAGTCAGTAAAATCAGTTCGGTTTTGACTTGTTTATCTCCTGCTCTGTCCTTTTCTCTCTTTCTTTTCCTCACTTCCTCCGACTATGTCCTCTTGTGTATGTTTCTGGTTTACAGAAACCTAAAATGGCAACATTTCTATTGGAAACTGAACTGTGAGAAAAGCATTTTTATTACCAGCATTCATGATATGGTCATATGGCTTTACAGGTTTAGTGTAACAAATACTGCAGTGACTTCTTGTTGCACCATATGTTTTTGGAGTGCTGGACATCTGCAAAAATGCATCATGAGTACTTATCATATTTCTCATAATAAAATATTGTATTTAATCTAAAGTAAAAGTGCATATCATTGAATTAAACTTGTATTTTAAATGTTTTGGGAAATTTCCCTAATCAAACAGAAAACAGCATGATGCATACAGTATGTGGGTCGATACAGAACAAATAAATTGCTTGTTTTACCTGTAATTTTCTTTCAAACGTCAGCCACCATTACTTCTTCTGCTGTTGCGTCTTGTTGCCCTGCGTGCCACAGCTGTCAGACCTCAAGCTGCATTAGATGCCAAAACAATGGCATCATATCAGGTGCCAGAACTACGTGTCAAGGCAAAATTCAAGTTGTCAGTGGCTGATTAGGTAATATAACTGGAATGAAGAGAAAAAGAATAGACTAATGTAGAACATCGAAAATTGGAGTAGATAATTAGATTTATGTCACATGAAGACATCAGAGATGCTCTTTTTCTCACCAAACATCAGTCAGCTCTTTTTTTTCTTCCAGCTATATGAGCAGCAGTCTGTTCTTCGTATCAAATCCATCCCTGCTGTCCAAACTACTCCATTAACTAAATCAGCCACCTTATTTATTGAGTGACACATTTTATTCAATTAGAAGAAAATAAGTAAAATATTCAGCTGTTATTTTATCTTATGTCTGGAAGGCAGGCTCCAGTGTGAGTTGTGATGAAAACTTAACATTGAATGACTTGTATACTGGATGAGGATGCAATGGGACCAGTTCCTGACCAGGGGTGTTTGTGGAAATGGACCCAAGATAAATTCAGTTCAGTCAGCGATGAGGGATTTTCACCAGAGCTGGATCCAGGCGAATACGATGGCCTTAAATGATGAGGTGCAACTGACAAATTACATAGTTGTTATTGGTTGCTTGGTGGAACTCGTGTTTTTTCTTGTCTTACTTCCAGCACAGCATTGTTCTTTGCTAAGCCTGACAATCCCCTCTGTCCCTTTTTAGACTGGGGTTTTAAGTTCATTTTGAGTGGACCAACATATAGCTAATTCTGGAAATTAATACTTCTTATTTTCCCCATCACCAACTAAATGTACTGAGAAAAGTAAGAATATATCTTTATGTATTTTCTTGCTTTATACATCCAACACTGTGTACATATTACTGTTTCATGTGTCCATTCATAGATGAGTGTGATAACAGAAGAGATTTTGCTCTTGTACCAAAGATTTTCACACCTTTTAACTGACTTTGATGTTAAAGGAAACTTTGATGTTCATGTCAAAGATGCAAAATATGAATGAGACCGGATCACATTGGACATGAAGTTGAGTTGTCATTGTTGAAACAGTGGAAAGCATCAATCTGCTGACAATGGCACCACATACTGTATGTACAAGATTGTGACCCCCTCAACAAAACAGCCAGGACAGAAACATTTCAGTTTCAGTGCAAAATAATTCAGTATAAAACATTTCTGAATAGAGGATTTTACTTTGAATGCCACTTTTTTATTCTTTTCAAACTGATCAAGTTACTTGAAACTAGTTGCTTTGGCAGAATGTCAAGTTGAGTCCATGGCTTCATCAGTTTATCAAAAATATCCTAAAAGCTTCTCAAACAGCTGGTGTGATTAAGGACTATATTTTGTTGCACCCAAAGAAACCAGAGCAGTTTTAACTAATCATCTCAAGAAAATTGATCTTTCAGCGTATTTGTGCTCACTGTCACCAACTCATTGCATTTGTTTCCAGTCTCACACAGAAGATATGATGCTGCTGGTCCACCATAAAAAGTATGGCAGCTTTACAATTTAGGCAAAAAAAAAAAAAAAAAAAAAAACTAAAACTGACAACACTTCTTGGACTATACAACAAGCCTACCTTTTCAATGTTAAACATGCCTACATTTTGCGCTTGAATTTTCAGGCTAGAAATTGTTGCATATTTTTGCATGTTTTGTTTTTGTTTGTTTTTTGTAAATTATGTAACATACTTACACACATTGTTTTATGCAAATATTAATTTCAATTTAATGGCTGCAACACATTAAAGAGTTTGGATGAGGCAACGAAAGACTGGGAAACATGAAGAATACTCAGAACACGCCTGTTCTGGGAGCATTCAGTAGGTGAACAGGTTGATTGGAAACAGGTGAGCGTCATGATTGGTTATAAAAGGAGCATCGCCAAGAGCCTCCGTGGGTTTGCACCTGGTGGGTAACTGAGTGGCGAGCTGGCTGGGCAGAGGTTTCGTGCCATTGAAGACAGGATAATAACCTGCTGAGATCTGACGGCTCCATTTGCGAGAACACCCCTTTAACCGATTCCATGACAGCTGCTCACAAATGCTCACAACAATCACAGAAAATATTATTTTACAATCTATATTCACAGCAAAAAAAGAATAATAGTATCCTATACAGCTAAATGAATATGAAACATGTTCATATATCGATTTAATTATAAACATACAGAAAACAGAAACCAAACAAACAATGCACTGGTGAAATGTATATAAAAATTTGTCATTCTATATGGTTTCACACACTGGTGAGAAAAAGTTGAAAGGATTTTGATGACTTTGTTGCATCTTGTGAACACCTTTACCATACCAGATTTATTTCTAAAGCACTTTAAAAACAACAGCAGCTGACCAAAGTGCTGTACCGGGGGGGCCCAAGTCCAGTCCTCGAGAGCTACTATCCCAAACATTTTGGTTGCATCCCTTCTGCAACACACCTGCATCAAATGAATGGCTCATTACCAGGCCTCTGCAGAGCTGAATGACACAAGAGAACCTACGATGACCGACAAGGGTGCCGCCATACATCCAATCCATACAGGAAGTCTTCTGCGGAAGTTAGTTAAATACCGCCAAGAGTAACAATCTGCGGCTTACAAACAGATGTGTATAGTGAAGTCGGGTGGTTAGGGTTAGGGTTAGATTTTAGTAAGTTACATGAAAAAGAAATTTCCGATTGGGACTTCCGGCTTGGATTGGATATATGGCGACGTACCGTGACTGCAGTTGGGTCCCTCTCGAATGACATGTGCATGAGGGAATTAGCAATTTGATTCAGGTGTGTTCTAAGAAATGTAGGATAGTAGCTCTCAAGGACCGGACTTGGGCACCCCTGTGCTGTCCAATGCATGCATAAAATACAACACAGGGTTTGTTTTACCCTTCATAGCTCAGGGCATTTGGGCGTTCAAACATTTTTATTTTAAACTTTTTTCATTTTAACTAAGAGGCCTCAGTCTGTTCGTCCTGTTTGTTGATACCCCTCCAGTTTTGGAGATGACTCTGTCACACAGAAGAAGCTGGAAGATGTAGATATTTCTCTGGAAGCTCATGATGAACTCTTTTCCTTTCCTGAGTTCCAGTGGGTCTTCTTTTCTGGAGGTAGGACTCCACTACTTTTCACAACAGAATCTGAGTATAAGGTGGTAACATCCATTTAATGTATTTTGTCATAACATATTTCATGTACAGGACAATTCAAAGTGTTTGACATAAACTATTGAAAGCATTACACCAGAGTTCAGGAGAAGTCTTTTTCTATTTGGGTGAAATTTTTTTTTTTTTTTTAATACTTTTTGAAAAATAAATCTGGGTAATCAGTTTGTCAGCGTCTGTCTCTTTTTCTGTTTGTGTTGAAAGCAGCTGTCTGTACACCCCCTTTAACCACATGGGTGGAACAAACAAATCAGAGTGGGTTTGCAGATAAACTTATAAAATGTTCCAATTTCATAAATAATGTTGATGTGTGGCCTCGATTTCTACTCAGTCGATTACCGCACATTGATGATTCCTCAAACAATCTTGGCCTGTATTATGATTCTCTTCAGCTGCTGCAGTGAAGGCCCAATCAAATTCCTTTACACTGCATCATTCTTATTTGCTAAGAGACCTCCAACGCACACAGTTACACGTAGCAACCTAAAACAAATGGGTGCAAATCAACATTTTTATTCATTTTTATCAGCAACTTTGTTTAGAAAAATCAGTGCTTTTTTTGTTTTGCCAAAGCCTCTTTTCATCTGGCCCGGTACACCAGCCTGACTAACACCATGTATGAGATACAGGGCAAGTCAGTCTCGGCTTCCTCCAGTGGAAAGTGATTTCACTTCCGGTAAAAAATTGGCTGGACCAATCACAGCATGGGAGGCGGGACTTGACGATACGTGTTTTTCAGCGACTCAGTTATGGAACCGTGAACATTTAGAATGGCAGCTGCAGAGGAACAGTGATGTAATGATGCCCTTTCTGATGTCTTAAATGAGCTGCACATGTCCTTAAAACCGCAATAACTTGCTGCTCTGAGGGTTTACTTCTTACAAAAAGACGTTTGCGTCATTTCCCTGTTTCTCTGATTGGTTCTATCAATCTATTCAATTTGTTCCAGTTAGTCCCACCTTTTGTCTCACAAATGGAAATCAGTCTCTAATAGATGGAGCCCAGACTGACTTGGCGTATCTCATACATGGCGTTAGTCAGGCTGGTGTACTAGGCTACTTTCCATCAAGCAATCGCTTTCCTCTCTATTTAAGCAGAAAAAATTCCACCCCGGGTCAACGGCCAGCTGACGGTAAAGGAGCGGACCCAGTGACCGATAAGGACAGGGTGAAGTTCATTACTTTTGTGAACAGCTATGTGAGGAAATAGGTCAAAAGTTTAAAAAACATTTGTCAATGTACAATTGCAAGTATTACATAAAGTCCAAAATATCATCAAAAGATTTTAGAGAGTGTGGAAAAACTTCTGCATGTCCGGGACAAGACTGAAAACCACACTTGAGTGTCTGTAACTACAAAGAAACAAAATCCAGAAACACTGTTGGTTACGACTGGCCCAAACTCATCTTGGATGGACTGATGCAAAGTGAGAAAGTGTGTTGTGGTCTGAGTAAATAATTCAACTTAATTTTGGACATCATAGATGTCCTTCAGGCTTAGAGGAAAAGAACCAACCAGACTGCTATCAGCGCAAAGTTAAAAGCCAGCATCTCTGATGTGTGGGGTTCTGTTGGTGTGCTTGACTTACATAACTTGTACATCTGTGAAGGCACCATGAATGCTGAAAGGTCCAACATACGCTGCGATCCAAGCAATGTCTTTGTCAGGAAATCAAACATCAAACAATGCCATGCCACACACTGCAGGTGATGGGACACCCATGTCCCAGTCCAAGCTTTTTCCTGAATGTGCTGCAGGCATTAACTTCAAACTCTATAGAAGCAAAGTTTGTCATTAAATTTGGCATCTAGCATTCAATAATTTCAATAATATCAATTTTTTTTTAAATTATTGTTTTGATTAATAATTCAGAGCTACTGTACAGTATGACCTTTAAGTGAGTATAAGTTGAAAATTGATGAGCAAATTGTATTTTTTTATTATTAAGTTTTACACAATGTTCCATCTTCATTAGAATAGGGGTTTGTACATTTTTGCATTTCATGAAAACGGCAAAAATGTAATATTATACATCAAAATGTTCAATATTTCTTTAGTAAGTCCTTAGAAGGGGATAGGCAGTCATGTCATGCCATGTCATGGCTGTAATGCAGAGACCCAAGCTGGTTAAAGATTCACATTGTAACCTGAAAGCTTCCCATAAAAGACATGTACCCCACAATTTCCATTTGTTTTTTGACGATGCACAGTTTGGACATGTGAACAAAAGTACCTGTTAAATGTTTTATTTATGTATTTATTTTAAGACTGTTTACATCAGACGAAAAAGGCTGCAGCACTAGTTCTTCAAAACGTGGCCTTTAAAATCAGGCCTTATTTAAAGAAATGACAACTAAAATGAAAATACAAAAAGAGGAAAGCTCTTATTTCTCTGATGATGCCATTTCTAGGATGCCTCTGCCAGATGGAGTTTCATGTAAGATGATGATGGACATCGTCCTCATGTTGCTTCCTCTTCATGTATCCAGAATGTGCTGCAAGAGCAGAAAAGCCACACATGGAACCTCCAGATCAGATCTCCTTCTTCCTCCCTCCTCCAGTCTCAGTGTGAGTTGACCATGTTTGGCCCCTGCTGGTAGGTCGAGGTATCCAGTAGCAAAAACAATATACTTCCACTCTGGTGGAGGAGTGTCTAGTTTACAGTGTGAGCTGGTTATTATGTTTCTGACTGTCTTCTGGCAGACATGCATGGACACATGCAGCGATTGAGAGGAAAAAGGATTCAACTTTCACACAAAAAGTCATCCTCATGTTAAGTCTATTTAGTTGCTAAATTAACGGAAAATGTTGCTTTCTGTCTGGGAGCTCTTTCAGAAATGAATGCAAGCATTTGTCATCACTGCTGAGTTTTGGCTTTTTGACTACTTCCTGGAGGGAAATTTTTTTGATTGTCCCTTTCTAGAGTTCAACTCTTACAAAAGGGGGAAGGGGGGGACTTAACCATTCAGACATCAGAGTTCTTCTAATCTCTGAAAGGTAAACCTATGTGCCAGCAATCTTAATGGTAAATGGCAACATTTTTATCTCATGTTCTCATCCAATGTGAAGGAGTACTTGTTTATGTGGGTGAGGGACACTCTGTGAGGTCAGTAGGCTGATAAAAAATAATAATCTTAGAACTTCCAGTTCCAGAAACGCCTGAAATGTTGCATTTTCTAAAAGGACCAGAAATGCTACAAAGATCTGCTCCTCTTACAGTAAAGTCTGAATTGACATCGAGATACAAATGTGATGGTTATTGCAGATTTTTTTTTTTTTTTTTTAGCTAGGCGGGGGGTGACAAGACACTTTGTCACCAACATGATTGCTTTGTAAAAATGCAAATATGACCAAGAATAGCCATTATCTACTTTTTGCTTTTGAGTCTTATGCTAATGCTTTAATATGTGCTTTTATTTAATTTCATTTATATAGCACAAATTCCTACATCCAGCTGGATGTCCAAAGTGCCGTACATAGTAGGATATAAACACAATGCTAAAAACATAAGACATAATGGAAAAAGAAAAGAATCAATAAAGAATTTATAAAAAACAATACAAAAGATTTGAAAAAAAAATAGTTAAGAGGGAAAGGCCAGCGTCAAAAGATGGGATCTGAGCGTGGCTTTAAAAGACAAAAGACTGAGTTGACCTGAGTTCAAGGGGGAGTGTATTCCAGAGACACAGGTCAGCAATAAAGAAAGCCCTGCCACTCCTGGAATTGCATTTGTGTCTTGGTACCTTTTAGGAGGGATAAAGAGGATGATCTCAGATCTTTTATTTTAGAGAATGGAACTGATGCCTAACTTTAACAGTTTTGACAAATGAGCACTCTACCATGAATTAAAGGTGATATAGAAGATTTTTGTGGCAATTCAGAAAGTAGAGACTGGCAACCAGTTTTTTAAATAAAGTGCATGCGCGAGACCACCCTGCTAGATTTCACAGATCCCTCCCCTGACACAACGTACATGAGCCAAGTCCCGACACCAACATCTAGCACAGATTCTCCCATCATGTCACAATTGCAAGTAAAACAGATGTCGTTGTCTGAATGTTGCTAATTGCTAGCAGAATGATTGTTAGCTACCAAACGTACAAGAGTGCACCGCTTCTAGTGCATAGGATTACTCTTGCCAATCAATCACTCTCATTGGTCAGTCTCGCCTATAACCCGTTGACTATTGCCCGTCAGTCACTATACTACGGTAGTAAAAGTGATTGACGGCCAAGAGACAAATAAAACTTGTGATGAACAGGGAAATGATTGGTGGATGTTTTTAAATCCCCATTTCTTTCACAACTCACGTATAATGACATATTTATATTTAAAGCTCTTAATTAATCATACCTTATGGGGTAGTGAACCCAATTTAATAAAATATTGCAAAAATCGATGAAAGAACAATCCTCTATGATGCATTTTAAGCTACAGTATCACTTCGTCTTCCCATTGGTGGTGCAGGGGGGCCTAATATTTTAAAGTTTGTGTAGCAGGTAGTATAAAAGGTACTCACCTGAGACAGTTTTTATAGTCAAATAATATCTTTGTATAGGTTTAGTTTTATAATGCAATCTATAAGTTTCACATTTTCACACTGACTGCACTTAGTCTCGTGTTGAACTCCTTCAGAAACAGATTGATGATAGGAAACTTCTTTGTTGCTGCTAAAATGGTTTGTTCACATCTGTTTTACAGCTGAACCCCCAACCCCCAGTTAGCCACTAGCTCCCTCCTTAATAGTCACTGGAAAATTCATAAATTAACATATTTGCAGCTGAGATCAAATTTGTTCTGATTTGCAATGTGTGCGATTAGCTGAACCTCTAAGGTGAAATGTCTTGTGGAAATACGGTCTTTGTCAAGCCCATGCCTCAGAAATCTGGGAAAAGCATGGAAACTCATTCTGTTAGACGAAGAGCGGTGCTCAAAGTATCACAATCCATTCCTGCAGTCAGTCACTGACTCCCCTCTGAGCATGGGAGACCGTCATTTCCCCTGTAATTACATTAAGCGCAGAATCTCCCAGAATATTAGCTGAAATGGAGAGGAATGCGCGGCTCTCTCGGCCCGGCCACCACCGCATTGTCTACACTTCTGAATGCTGTGTTTGTTTTTGATTGTTTTCTGTAAACTGAAAACGTTAGAGTTTCTCAGGGAAGACGAGGAATGGTCACAGCAGGCTGTGGGATCTCTGCTGCTGCACATACAGATGTTTATCCAATCAAGCAAACATAGATATAAGGTTTCATGGAAGGGAGGAAGACACATCACCAGCAGAGAAGTGAGCTGTATGGCAGAGTTCCTCATGAGCTGAACTAAAGTTTCATCCCACACCAACAGAATTCCACAAAATGCAAAGGGATCAAATAAAAGTTATGAACCTTTGCAGTACATTCCTCTAACAATCAATTTTTTTCTTTTCTTAATGGCTGAATTTCACTAATATAACATACTGGAATTATAACCACGTCCACCTGTGGTGTTTTTAGTGGTCAATAAAAAGGTAGCCTTCATTGGAAAATGAATGTTTACAAGTTTTATTTACAAAATTAGGTGAATTGCTTTTTTTTGGGGTGGGGGGGGGGTTGTAAAAAGACAACTGTGTCAACACAGAGCACTAAACTGTACAACAACTTAACCATTTAGCTTGAAAGCTTAATAACTCCACTAAGAGAGTTAGTGGAGTGACTACTTTAACTTGTTAGATTGGTTGTTGGGGGGGGGGGGGGGGATTTTTGCTTTGAAATAATCTGCTCAGTCTTTTCATGAATGCAAGTACACCTTATTCCTCTTTAGTTTGCATGTTACCTGCATCAGAGAGACATTTCATGTTCTCACTTTTCTATTCAAACATTCTTATCTCCATTCTTATCTCAGCCTTCTTCCCTCCTGGTCCTACTTTCCAGTAAGTGCGGTGAGCTGCTTGTTAAGTCGGTAAATTTAGCAGCATTGCTTACTTTTGGATATAAACTTCCTCTTTTGAGTACATATCCTAAGTGTTTGCATGGTCAAACACAACCTTATAGGCTATTAAGACTTGCCTCCAATTCATCTGTCTATGAAGTGCCCTGAGATGACATCGTTGTGAAATGGCGTTATACAAATAAAGCTAAACTGAAATTAAATGAATTGATCAACACGTGCAAAAAGTAACCTGATTTTTTTTTTTTTTCCCCTCCACAAAATGTACTCAGTTGAATGTGGAACGCTTCCATCCTCAGTGGTGTCCATCTCAGGCGTCTTGGCAAAATAAGAGAAAAGCCATGGACTAAGTTGAAGTCAGTTCGAGGAGGATACATAACTCAGACACATATCAGCCAACAGTTTTCTTCAGGAGCTAAATGAAATTATTTCAGTCCTGGATGCTTTTGAACTGATGCATAAAGTACAGGGCTCTGGTCTGGAGTGGTCTCTGGTCAGCACTCTGGTCAGACAGCTAATCTTCAAAATAAGTGAGCCAGAAAGCGCTCGTAGCTCCATTCACTCAAGATCTGTTTATAGGACATGTTTCCACAAGTTGAAGCTGTTTATATGTCATAGACAAAGTATCCGGTCATGTCTGAAGAGCTAAAAGTGAAGCCAGTTAGACGTTCCTGACCGTCAACAATCTTGCCGCGTCGCATGTGTCGTCACTCCCAGGAATTACTAAAATGGGCAAAGGCAAATAGTTAACAGCCAAGCTATATGCTAACTGAGCTAATTTTAAGTGAACAGAAACACACAAAGAGAGGCAGTTTAAAGCCAGAGTTGGTAATCCTGTTCAGAAACACTTTTTGTTATACTGGGTAAAATGGTCCTTCCATCCTGACAGTAGTCAAAGCATCATGTATTTATAAAAAGAGAGGAAAAAAGTCAGACCTCTGTGAGAGCTGTAGTTCTGTAAAAACTCTAAACAACCCCTGCCATTCGCACCAAAAGGCAGGAGATTGGTAATTCGCAACTTATAGAAAGAACATATTGATGCCTTTATGTCTTGTCTGGAATTTGATTGAATATGCACGACAGGCCATTAGGTGGTGCTGTGACAGAACTCCACCATGTCCGTGCGCATGCGTACAATCGTTTCAAAATCAAAACAACTATGGCGGCAGCAAGGAGGAACAATATTTTATTTGTGTGGACAGATGAGGAGGTAGAATTATTTCTCCAAACAACGTTGTTTTTCCTGTATTGTGTGACATCACGCACATGCAACATGAGCACGGTGTCAGCAGGTCTGTGGGTCCACCATCATTTCTGCGTTTTGGACCGTGCAGACGAGGGCGCAACAGCATTGCGCCTTGTGAACGAAAGGCACTTCTGATGAAATATTTTGCCGTTTTTACCCGCAATCGTCCTCATGTGAACAGCCCTTAAGTCTTGTAGGAATTGATGTTTGCTGTGTGGACTTTTTACACCACAGAAAGAGTTGGAGGTGAGTGGACTAAAGCTTTTAGAAGCGTGGTTTGTCAGCTGCTTACTATCAAACTAACGAGCTATCCACTCAGCTGTTATCGTTAACCTGCTCGTAAAACATCGGCACACAAATCCCTGCACTCTGAAGGCGTGGTTTCAGGTGGTGTGTTTTTTTTAAATGTTGCTCTCTCAAACTGTTGTTCCAACAGTGCCAACCCTAGCTTTAAAGGTAAGCCATGCTCAGACTTGCTGTTAACCAGCTAAAAACCACCGTTGTGCAACTCTGCTACAGGCTGAGGCCTTCTTGGGAGCAAGCAGGGAGCTAACTATTAAGGCTACAGTATACTTCTCCGACTACGTAATGTGTTATCCAACTGCGTAACGACGGAGACCCCTCCAGCCTTCATAGTTTTGAGTTCATTGTCATTTTCAGCAGAGTATGTTTGCAAAAAGATGAGGCAATTTACATCTTGAGTTGTAATTTCCATTTTTGAAGGTATACAGCTCGCCTTGATTATTGTGAGACAACAGCTTTCAGGAGAATCATGAATTACGCTAGGAGACACAAAACACCTGTACAGGTTAAGTGTAGTGATGGAAATGTATTAAAACAGGCAAACAAAATTTTTCGATGCCATTATTTTTAATATTCATTTGAGAAAAATTCACTTAAAGGGAATACCCTGTAACTTTTGACCCAAACATTAGCTTAATGTAAGTTTTAATAGATTACTTCTGGGGTCAATATACAGGACTTGCCACATGTCGGGGCTCCAAGTGGGCTGCCCTCCTAAAAACCAGACTTTGTAACTTAGCAGGACCAGATCTGTCTGAATCATGTGACCTGGAGCGCTTTGTTTTATGACTTGATAACTTTGCCATCAGCTGATAAAAGTGGTCTGCAAATACGATTTGAAAACACGGATAGAGACCCTAGTGGCCAAAAGTTACACGGTATTCCTTTAAATCCTTGAAATTTTTTTGTCTTTAGTTCATTTTTAGACGACAGTAAGCCAGGACAATAAGACACAAGGAAAGCATTGAAAATAAAGAGAATCATCAAATCAATGGTCCCCATGAAGACCTCAAGAAAACAAGACTTTCATATAAAGCCTCACCACTGACTTCTTCCAAGTAAACTCAATTAAAGAATTCACACAGTTCAAACTCTACATTTCAGCTCAAGTTCAGGTAATGATTAAAAGAAAGCAAGATGTGGTGTTTGAAAAATGCTCGCTGCTGTCTGGGACTTGATCCATATTTACACAGTGTTTCTTTCACGTCACTCCCTTATAATTACTTGGCTAAGTGTTTCTGAGGGAGACAGGGGAGGAGATCCGGGTGGTCTCGCGACTTCCTCACTCCCTCCAGCACACCGACCGGAGACGTGTGATTCACCGTCATTAGCATTCCACCACACCAAACTATGAGGATGTGAGAGAGGAGCAGCCGTAATGTCTCCCCGTCTGACCACCAAATTCACTGTTGGTTTATTACAGTTATCACCGTTTCCAGTTAGAAGGTGGAACCTGGAAATCCATCTGTTTTCACAGACTGTGTTTGCACCTAACTGTGTCATGCTTTAAAACGACGTCTTAAGATGTGGACACATCACTGCATAATCCACTTTTCTCATCAAATATTTTTATAATTGGCACTGCTACTGAAATTGTAAAAATACATCACAGTTTGTGTCCTGGTGGTTTATTGATCAAAACAGGTAAATACAGTTTTGCTTTTGTTTGTTTGGGTGTGTGTGCGTGTGTGTGTGTGTGTGTGTGTGTGTGTGTTTTTCTGGGGGGGTTGACATTCAGTGCAAGTGAAAAAAAAATCCCTCAGTTTCAGAGATCGTGTGAGAATCCACTTGGAAAGTGCAATTATGAGGGAACCGAATGTAAGGCTTATTTTACAGCCATAAAAAGGGGAAGAAGCAGGAATAAAATTTAACAATATTTATTAACATCCACCAATATCAAATCAAATGAGATCAAATATACTTTATTAATCTGGAATAGGAGAGTGGAATTCCCAAATTCCACACTCCTATTCACTCCTGCTTCAGGCTACCTCATCCAGGCCTTGTTGTCAGAACAGTCACACACCTGAGTTTAACTGTACACTAGTGGTGGGTTGACTGATACAAATACTGATAATATTGATACCAACTTTGTTATTGATATCGATCGATTATAGTGCAATTATGCTGATACTTCAATGTAGGACTTAAAAACTGTCAGAATCTACATAAATATGGAGGATAAAGTGAATGACATGAACCCCCATATGCCCAAAATCAGCTTCTCTCACTAAGATGACGCCAAATTCAGATTTCTTTTTAAATGGCATTTAAATGACATATAGAATAATAAAATCCTATTTGCAAGGGTTTTCAATCATGGAAAAACAGTTAGAGTAAGCTACATTAAAAAAAATAAAATAAAAAATAAAAAAACACTCTTCATACACGCCCCCCAAAACTACATCTTCAGAGCGCAGGAACGTGCGTGCCAATAGTTGACGAGCAGGTTGGTGAAGATAACCGATACCAGTCAAGGGGAACAGTTGGAAGAAGCGTCTGCACAACTGTAAAGTCCAGAACGTTTTGATGCAGGGGGGAAGGGGGGTTAGTGGTGTTGGATCTCTGGCAGCGGTTGTTTGTCTCTCGCTGGAGCTCCCTTCATGTTAGCTCTCTCTTGGTCAGCATGCTCTGTTGCACTGACAAGGGGCCGTTCTTTATTTAAACATTTAACAAAGAACATTTACATGTACATGGATAGATTGTCTACAAGTGACAGACATCACACTCTAACAGGTGGTGACGCCACCAGCTGGAGTGAAGTTTTCTACTTCAGCGTGATACAGGTACAGCATGATGACGACGGTTTCGTGCTCAAAACATTTCAGAAAATCATGAGGTGTTGCCAAACACCTGCTGCAAGAATTCAGATCGTTCCAGTCTAGTTTGTTTGAGGAAACCCATGAGACCGTGCCCTAAGACTTGATACTTACCTGTTTTTTGTTTTGTTTTGTTTTGTTTGGGAGGTTTTGGTGCAGCGAGCATTCTGTAAGCCATGGTTTGTTTGCACGGAGTGGTGAAGTGCAGAGGGGGCAGAGGGGAGGGACAGAGATGAGACATAAAGCCATTGATTGGTTCTTTCTATTCAGTGTAGTTTTTATAGACCTGCAGCTCTCACTGAGGTCTGATGTTTTTCCTTCTCTTTTATGAATACATTATGTATTGACTACTGTCAGGATGGAAGCACCATTTCACCCAGTATAGTAAAAAGTGTTTCTGAACAGGATTACCAACTCTGGCTTTATACCATCACAAACTTCTAAATAAGGAGGATAGGTGTTTTTTAGTAGATTTGGTTCACTTTGGTGACAAGGCATCTACATGCCAAAAATCAGCTTCTCTTGTTGAGATAATGTCAAATTCAGATTTTTTTGGTATGGATAATAATTTTGTTATTGATACATTAATGGATTCCACGGAATAATCTCTTTCCATAAATCTGTTAGTTTGAGAGACCTTTTAGTGTTATTATTAAGTATGGGTTTCTGTATTGACAATACTAGCCTTTTATTTACTACATCAATACCAAATCTTGCAGTATCGCACACCCCTACCGCATACCACACAGGGCGCAGAATCAGCTGAACATGCCACACAGTGCACACTTTAACAACAACCTGTTGCATAAACCACTGCAAATAAATACGGCAAACAATTTCACTGCAAACGAGGTCAGTGTGGCTACTTCTGAGCACTGGTACAAGGACACATAGCATTTAGAGGAGGCGACCAAATAAAACACCCAAAAAGGTTTAAATCCTACAGTCCACTTTTACAGTTGCCAAGATAAACAACATAGTAGCTGACCAAAGTGCTGTACAATACAACAGAGAGCAATATGATAAAAATCTAAATACAAACAGAAAGAAGAGATAAAACAAGTAAAACACAGATGACAACTCACATACAATGGGCTCTATGCACAGCTCCACTACTTCCTGAACTTAAGGTAGCTCCTTTGTCTCCTGTCTTTCATTACTGGACGAACTGATTAATCCAGGTGTGTCTGGCCAGTTACTGAGATCAGACACACCTGGATTAATCAGTTCGACCAGTTATGAAAGACAGGAAACAAAGGAGCTACTTTAAGTTCAGGAAGTAGTGGAGCTGCGTATAGAGCCAATTAAAAGCCAAGGAGTAAAAGAGTGCTTCAAATCTAGAGTAGAATTTAAAATCCTTCTTTTTACAAATAACTCTTATCAAGCTCCATTGTATCTTCAACATCTCACAGTTCCATACTTTCCCAACCGAGCACTTCACTGCGAGACTGCAAATTCAACTGCAGTTCCTAGAGTTTCTAAAAGTAGAATAAGAGGCAGAGTTTTGATTTATCAGGTCCCTCTAGTATGGAACCAGTTCCCATCTTAGATTAAAGAAGAAGACACCCTCTCCATCTTTAAGATTGAGTGTAAAATATTCCTTACAAAGCTTATTATAATAAATGAGAGTAGTGGCTGATGTAATGGATAAGTTTAAAGTGGATTATTGTTCAGTTATGATCTAATTTGACTGTGTCCTTAAAAGTGCTTTAAACTGACTTTGTTGTGAATTGCTTTACAAATAAACTGAAATCAACAAAATTTAAGGTACAACTGCATTTCCATACTTGTCATGATTCTGCCAGAAACTCGTTGTAAACCATAATATGTCCAAACATTTCAAGCCGTTACACAGTATATGCTTCATAAATATTTCTTTGCACGTTCCCGTGTATGCAGGTTCTCTTTGTGACTTTGTTCAGTCCATCCATACAAATTTAATTCTAGCTTCATGCAAATTTCTCAACCTTAGCTCTAGTTTTCTGTTGTGGAAACTTATAATCATGTCATCTATAATCATTTATGGCTTGGTGCTTGTACTTGAACTCTTCTTTTGCTGCATATCAAGTGAATAATCAGGTGGTTTAAGTTTTGTGTGACTCATTTTCAAGTTGCTAGAAAAGAGCAGAGGCTTAATTTCTCACATATAATGCAAAATGTGGGTTTGTCTACCCAGCTAGCAGCCCAGATGCTTTTGCCTGGAGCCATATTGACTCCTGGCTGACTATCGGTCAGCATGGCCAGAGGCACTGTTTGCACCAGCTCGTGCCTGAGCCTGCACAGAGACATGAGGCTGCAAAGTCAGGCTTACTTCTGATTGGTTCAGACCAGGGCTAAAAACTCAGATGAGCCCCCTAGAGACCCACAAGGCCATGTTGTGGTACCTCACTCTTGCATTCTGTAACCCTATATGCGGCTGCTTCTTCTGAATACTGAATCTATATTGATTGATACAAATCCACAGCTGTGGATAACTATGATGGTTATGCTGTTATAAAACAATGTAGCAGAATCTGATCGAATTCAGTCTTCTACATTCACAGCAAATACTACTGTAAATGGAAAAAGAAAAGCTAGATGAAATGCCTATTTATGCAACCAATCATCCATCAATTTCTTACATTCCCTGCAGTGTTTTCCAGTTCCCTCTAAGGCTCTTCAGACATTCCCAGGCCGTATTCCCTGCAGCAAACTCTGAGTCTGCCCCAGAGCCTCATTCCAGCTGGGCAAGTCTAGAAAACCTCCGAAGTGCTGGCCAAAAGCTTCTCATTACAGAAGCTGTATTGTCATTACTGTCTGAACCATGTCAATGGAGGAAAGGCTTCTCGTCTTCTCTGGTACCAGAAGCCAATTTAGACATTTAAAAGCTCCTTTTAAACTCATCTAAAGACCCACAAACATCTGTTAATATCTGACTGTTGAGTTCTTTAAGATGGTGTTTAATCTGCTGTAAGTCAGCACTAAGTTGTTAAGAGTTAAAACATGCCTAGGACTGACTCTACCTTAAAAAATATAACTAATTTTGCCTGTAGCAATCTGTTACTATCCCTTGCCATCTCAGGGGTGCATCAGCACCAGATCAACCTCATTTAACAGCCATACATGAAAAGGCCTAGAGATGGATATTTTAATAAAAGTAGAGGTAAAAATGCCACACACCTGCTAAATGTGAAGTGCACCAATGCAACAACAGATTTGTGTTTGCATGTGGAACAAATTGGTCCAATTTGTTTCCTACATTAAAAGTTGGGCATCTGCTTTGGCTCTAGACATGAACTGATTAGACCCGAGAAACGGATCATTTATTGTTTTTCTTGTAATTAAGCTGCCTGGTTTTGCTTGATGTGAAAAAACTTTAGGTTTGCTCTGTTGTTAAATATTCATGTCCTCTGCCCCTCTGTTCCAGCTCTCTTGTGCAAAGCCGCTGTGTCTTGACTTGACTTAACCTCTGAATGAATCGTGGCCCAGCTGTTGACTAAAAGTCCACATTCACCCACTAAGAAAACATCATGTCACCACTCCTTGTGTCCAGAATGTGGGTGGTGGGGTGCAGGGAGGGGCTGGTTGAGTAAATAGGATGGGGGTTGGGGGCAAAGCAGGAGTTGTTGCATTGTATTGTTTGACTGACAGTGGGACAGCGCGGGGGAACGGGTGGTCCTGGCCCAGAGACAATGCTTGAGAACATGCTGCCTCTCTCCTAAGCCCCCTTTGTGTGACTGGGTGGGAGACCCCTTACAAATAGCCGTTACCAGCACGATTCATGCCTTTATCATGACTTGGGAATCTGCTTAATGCAAACATAGCATGGTCTGAGATGTCATACCGTGCAATGACAAAGCTTGATCCAAAAAATAATAATAATTAAACTGAAAGAGCATGACTTATGTGTTACACACTGGAAATTTATAGATAATAAATCAATAGATATTAAATAATGACAGGGATGAATAATGGTTTCTCTAAAAGGGAAAAGAAAACATATTAAGTAGCCTATTTTACTTTACTGTAATGATGATGCAAAATCAATTCAAAATAAAAATAAGCAGAAATGAATCTGCAATCCGCATGTGGCTTAGATTAAATTATGCACAGGTAAGTGCCTATCTTTTTTCTAAAACATCCAGATTTAACATGCTATGACTGAAAATAAACAGCTCTAGTTTTTAAAATCCATTGTTGAAGATTGTTGGTATTGTTGCAAGGCTTGCATAAACACTTGTTTGTCTTTTTTAACCTCATTTAACCTCACTAACGATGCAAAACTCTATCTGAGCTATAAAAGGAACACCTCCTGAAGTTAATGCTGTTTATTCTGGAGTTTAAGATTGTATTCAGTCAGGAGCTGCATGGAAGGGGAAAATCATGTCAGAGTATCTGCTTACATTCTGCCCAATTAGCAACACAATGGTGCTGGGATTTGCAAAGAATCAAGTCAGCCTATTTGTCAACACACATCTGTTAATTATTTGTTTAAATTAGGGCCCAAACAATAATTATCACCTACAATTAGGTCAGGAAAGGGGGAGAAGGAACTGTGATTAATTGTGTTTAAAACGCTGACAACACCAATTAGCCGCTAGGTTTGTCCCTGCTGGTGCCACCCAAAGACTGCCCTACCTCCAGTCTGGGTGAAACTCATTATGCATCCTCCAATACACAAAGTGGGTAGCCATACTGGTTCAGCTGGTCAGACATTCACCTTCGGCACACAGAAACACACAAAGCTGACATATAATCTGGTGTGAGACCATGACATTTATGGGCAGATTATTCTCTGTGTGGAAAATGATACAGTGGGACTGGTGCTGATAGTGAAACTGTGAGATGACCACTGAGTACAAATGAAGAAGCATCTGGAAGGTCAGTGTGTGCTCTGATGCAGCAAAAAAAAAACTAACCTAAGTGTCCTTGACTGCAAACTTCTGGATGTTTGGTTGGTGAATGATGCCGAGATAAGATAGCAGAAGAGAAAAAATACAAATGTGTGCCCTTATGCACGTAAGCACGCACACACAAATGGTTATCAGCAAGATGTGCAGATTGAATTTAAATGGGAGGTCAGTAAAACAGACGCAGTGTTACTGCTGTACACACAGATGGTTTTACTTCTCTATGTAAAGATACAGTTCTTTGAAAAGTTCCCTGCTCTATGCAGAAATGTCCTTCAGGTAAAAGCTGCAAGCCTTTCTTTCATTTTACAGGTACAAAACAAAACTGACAGGTTAAAAAAAAAAAAAGAAAAACTCATGTACATTACTGTACCTTTTATTATAAACATAAAGAACAGGCAGAGAGACAGGCTACAGACGAGATTCTATATAGATAGTACTGTATAGATAGTTTGCACTATTCTATTGCTTAAAAAAGGTTTCTACTTAGGTTTTGGTTTTTATATCTGGTTTTCATATGTTCTACATCCAGATACTCGAGCTTTCTCCCACACTCCAAAACAATAATATTGGGCGAACTGGTTAAAGGTAGAATCTGGAGTTTTTCTCTGTTTCTGTTTGTAAACCTGATACATGATACAGAGGACAACAAACCAAAAGCAGCCCACGGTGAAGTACTATTTCAAGATTACTCAATTCGGTCCTACGAGGGCCGCAATCCAGCGGCTTTTCCATGTCTCTGTGCTCCCACACAAGTTGATGAGTCATTGTGCAGAGCTTAATTGGCTATAGCATGTATTTAATTTGAGTAAGGTGTGTTAGAGCAGGGAGATGAAAAACCTGCTCGATTGCGGCCCTCATAGGATTGAACTGATAAGTCTTTACTATGTGTTTCCAGTGTCTCAGATACCGCCCCCAAGTGGCAAAAAATCCTAAAAGCCTTAAAGGTTGAATATGGAATACGGACAGAACAGCGTCATCACGTGTGTCTAGGTTGTAGTTGCACGGCAGAAAAACAACTCCAGCCGCTGGGATGCCAGGCTCACTGCCGAAACGCAAGTGACCAACAGTCTGCAGCATGACCAACAAGTAACACAGAGGAGTTTATAACTGACAGCTAACGTTAGCCATGTTAGCAAACAAGCTAGCTTACCGATCCAGCAGGAAAGTCGCCATTTCAGTGCTTTTCTCCGTGGAAACGTTTATGTGGGTCCATTTAGTGAAGTCTTCACCTAAATTTACTCCAGGTTTTGCTCTTCTCAGGTCACTCCTCCTCAGAAACAGATAACAATATCTCCAGGGCTCTAAGCAGCTGCTTCACTGTCGTCTCTACGGTTTTCCCCTGTACAAGCCTACTATACCAAATATTGTTGCCACACAGAATCGTATTTGGCAACCTGCAATGGCGGCGTGTATTGGCTTATAGACGTAAATAAAATGCCATTATCGAACCCGTAAAAAATTATTTTATAATTATTTTTAGGCTAAATATAATTTTTCTGGGAAATGTTGTACTTTCATTCTGTACACCCCCGAACGACCTTGGAGGTGTTATTTTTGAAAAAATATAGCTTTTAATAAAAATGTTCCATATTCAACCTTTAAAAGAGAGCGCCCGCAGTATGCTTTAAAGCAACCCTTACTGATCTTGCATTTTAGAAAGCACAGCAAGATTATTTGAATATAAACAGTCCCATCTCACTCCTAAGACACCCCCCCCCCATTCTGTCTGCCTCCCAATTCAGAAGCAAAGGTCTGACAGGCAGGTCTCTCAGCCAATCCTAGGGACCTGCCACGTCAAGGATTGGTTGGAGTTTTCATTGAATATTTACAGATTGGGATAGTATTTTGTTTTGATCAATGGTGGGTCTGTCTTGTATTTCAGAGTTCCATTACCTCATTCATAGCATTTCACCCTATTAGAAAAATAGTGCGGTAATGCAACATCGGTAAAGGTTGCTTTAACTGTAAATGCCTGCTGGGGCATTTTTGTCATGAGGGCTTCAGAGTTGCTCTTCCAGCTGTAGACAATTCAAGGGATTGCCTTAGTAATTACATTGCCTTTGCTGTACTTCATTAACTTTAGTTTCTCTTAAGGTTCCTGTTTGCGAAGATTAGCTTATTGGGTAAGAAGATGTTAGACTTTGAAGTGTCCATCATCTCACATCAACTTTATATATCCCCTCTCACTTGGATAGCTTGTTATAAAATTTCAACAATAGTATATTCTTCTCTCTAGTTAATGAACATCTTCTCCCAGTAGCCCACTTCTCATCAGCATGTCCTGGTTCCCCATCATCTGATCCAAACATTGTTTACCTGGGCATCCTACACAGCAACACATTTTTATGTATTTCACACAGATTGCCGAAAGTATTCCCTAAACTACATTTAAAGGGACTAGAGGCAGGAATTACGAAAGAATAAACAAGCATGTCTAGTTTTTTCAAAAGTTATGGGTGATGAAGCATTAAAAACCAAAAAGAACGACCCCTCCCACATACCTCTCCGTTGCCTTGAACAGGCTGTGTGCAGCATAACGCGCTTCAATTCGGTGGCCGAATTTCCCGTGCTGTCCTGCAGATGTGACGTCAAATGATGCTGCATCCGAGTCCCCGACAGTTTTGATACAGGAAGAAGATGGTCGCGGTAAATTCAAACACTGTAAGCGATAGCTATGGATTCTTCTGCCGTCAGCAAACGATCCAGATCAACTGGAAGACACTAAAAAGTGTAACTACGGAGGAAAAGCGTAGTAAACAACATTATAGCTTCAGTTTCTGAACGCTCCTGTCACGGCTTGGCTCGTGGCTGCAGTTACCTAAAGCGCCAGTCGCGAGTTTCATTTCTTAATCTTGCTTCAAGTCCCTTTAAGGCATGTGGTGAAAAGTTGGTTTATTTGGAAAATCTTTTTTTTTCCCTTTTTTTTAGAACCACGACACCTCATGATAGTGAAGTTTAGTACAGTTAAGTTGTGCTGCTTATCAAAATACACCAGCAGTTAGCACTGCTGATGATACGCAGCTTTACCTCACCGTGTCTCCTGATGACATGAGGCTGATTGATGCCCTTTTAAACTGTATTTTAGATATGAAGTTATGAGGTCTTAGTTATCGGTTGTGAAGGCAAGGGAGAGAAACTTTTACCCAAATTACAAGATTTTAAACCATAACGGACTGTAAAGAACCTGGGCATCTTTTTTGATTCTGAGCTTACTTTTATTCCTCACACTAAAAATGTTACTAAAATATGCTTCTATCATCCTGAGAATATAGCCAGGATCCACCCGTTTCTTTCTCAGGCCAACACAGAGGTGCTGATGCTTTTATCGCCTGTCATTTGGACTATCGTAAAGCCCTGCTCTAACTTACAATTACTCCAGAACTCAGCGGCGAGAGTTCTGGAGGGTGGGAGGACATTACACAGGTTTCAAAATCACTGCAATGGCTCCTTGTGCATTCCAGGATCAATTTTAAGGTTTTAGGTTCTTTGATTAGTTGTTACATGTCTGAACGGTTTTGGGCCATCTTGTTTATCAGATCTGCTTTTATCAAATCAACGCTCATAGACCCTGAAGTCCCGAGCTCAGGGAGGCTGCATTCAGCCATTATTGCGCCCATCTATGGAACAGCCTCCAGAGGACATCAGGACCACAGAGACTGTTGATATTTTTAAAAGGAGACTCAACACTTACCTTTTTCATTTGGTTTTCAACTGATTTCATTTACTCTTTCATTTTCTTTTGTTTTATTATTTTTAATGTCTAATGCTTTTAAAGAGTTTTACTTTTTTTACTTTTATGATTATCCTTTTATCAATTGGGACATTTTAATTTTATTTAATTCCTCTCTTTTATCATTAAATACTAAGTTTTTATATATTTTATTTACAATTACTGTAACCGTTTCTGTTCTTATCTTCTCTAATTTTCTTTTAATGTTTGAGTTTTTAGCTTCAGTGTTTCCTCATTGGGGGGTGGGGTTTCATGTTTGAACTATTTTTTATTTCTGTTAAGCTCTTTGGGTTGCATTCGTTGTATGAAAAGTGCTATATAAATTCTTTTTTCATAGATATTTTTGATTGAATAGACAGTAAACTACAGAAAACTAATGAACCTGCAGGAACAATTGAAAAGAGGGAGAAAAAGTTATAGAAATTTTTAATTGTACAGCCATCATTCAGCAAAGGAAAGCGTTCATTTCACTTTTATCTGCAACGAAAAGCATTTTCTGAGCAAAATCTGATTTCTCACTTGGCTGACAGTGGGTTGCCTTATCGAAGAACACTGCAACCCCTCAAGTTTTTCTCAACCTTGTATGCAGGTTTGTACTTGTAAATTGTAACATTTATCTTTAGGAATGCCAGAGCTGTTGGGAAGTGATTCGTTTCCCAAGCACGGTTGACCTGTTGTTAATCTCAGCATTGTGTAGCCTCCCACATGTAGTGTGTCATGTGTAGGATGACAATATTTTATCCAGTACTGCATCCGGAATAGTTTGTTTTTGCAAACAATTCCCATTGACATCTTTAAGGAGTGGAACAGATGAGTCATAAGTTTAAGACTCGCTTGTAAATTTTTGAAATTGCTTAATTTCAGATGACGTGGCTTCCTTTTGTTTTTCAAAGACATAGTGGGATGAAGTTGTGACCATTTCCTATTTTTTATGGTTGCTTCACAGATTACGTTTTTTAGCAAACTGATTGTGCAGTATTTATGGCAAAAGAAATGATCTATTACGCTTCTTGGCACATATATACATATATATATATATATATATATATATATATATATATAAACCTGAATGTGATGCTAGTTTTGAGGCATGCTGAGACAAAGCCACACAAAGGTTTTTAAATCTAACCTGAGCAATTTAATGACATTTTCAGAGGGAAAAAAAATAGTCACCTCAATGTCTTTAAGCTGGTCGTATATTTAAGTCAAGTCTTTAAGAGATTTTAAGTGTTTCCAGGTAGTTCAACGAAAACGTGAGCTGCTTATTTGGTTGCACATACTAAATATAAAACAGTTTTTTGTTGAATAACCTTCGTTTTTCCAGCAGTCAAGGAGTCCCACGCTGCAAGCATCTTCCTCTTCTTCTTATTACGGAGTGCATGCAATGTTCTAATGTATGAGGTTTTCTCAGCCTGACATGAAAAGAGTCAGCAGCAACAAAAACAATCCAAATTCAATGAAAAGATGGCATACATTCACGATCATGATCCCAGCAGTTTTGTCGACCTTAAAAACAATTAACTGGAGATTATTCCACATTTGAATCAATGTCAACAACTCAACACAAAATCACATCTTCCAAGCCACAATGGAGCTTTAAGAATCCACCCGATTGCACAATTATAACGACAGTCATATCAGTTATTAAGTTGTACAGAAACACTGTAAAAGAAACTGAAAAAATGCACTTAATTAAATATCACTTCATTTTACAGATGCAGTTAATTCAACAAATCAACAAATGAGGCAAAACACAGCACAATAATGTGAACAGAGTTCATTTCCATTAAGTGATAACACATTCCAGCCAATTCCGTTCTTTTTTCCCCCCCTTTTTTTTTTGTATTCATAAATTCTGGGCACGGGCGCATGAACCTCAACCTTTGTTAATATGAATATATTGCAAGACATTTGCATAATCCTCTTCATAATCCACTGCAGCACTCGGCAGTAACAAAGATAAGGAGGGGTAGCCACTGTTTCTCCTGGGAACGCCACACAGATAAACGGAGGAAAAGAGACCCACTTTCTGCTCCTATTATGAGATAAAAAGAAGAGAAAGCTTTGCGAAGTTTCCACTTTCCATTGCATTTGCCTTTTAGAGGCAGATGGCGATGGAATATCATTATTTGTATGTTTTTTGTTTTTTTTAGAATTTCACAGGCGCTGAAACTTACTGAATTTCCACAGAGATGAGGTGCATGGGTTATTTATGTATCCGCCATAGACACAGCATGCTGATTTTATTACTCTGCTGCTGCCTCACAGAGACATTGAAATATGTTTCTTGCAGAAAATGTTTTTCACAAAAAAAAAACCTGCAAATCTCCAGCGTGCAGCGGGAGGAATCACAGAGTGACAAATGAGCAAACAGAAAGCAAACTCCTGGCCCGTCCTGAACATCACTAATGAGGCTCCTTTTAGCTTCAGTATGGGTGCAAAAGTGTGCCTACACCTGAGTGTGTATTTGTGTGTGCACGACTTTTTGAGTGCATGAATGGGTGTGTATGTGTGTGTCATGACTTAGGCAGTGAAAAGCTCTCTTAAACCCCCCAATCTTTCCAAATTGGCCTGTGGGATGACGCCGCCACACAACTACATCCATCCCCACTGTGTTGCATGCATTCCTTGTGCATGTCTGTGTGTGTGTACATGTGTGCGTGTGCGTGTGTGTGTGTTTGGACAATGGCAACACTTCCTTTTTGCCCTAATAGGCAGGGAGCCTTAGCCATTGTGGTCTTATTAGGGTACCCATTCAAGCTCTCTGGGAATTCTAATTGCGAAGCCTTGTGCAGCAAACTCCCCCTCAACTGCCCACTCGGCTACACTCCCCTCACGACTACTGTAAGACTTAATGAGACACAATTACTACCCCCTAGGAGTCCTAGAGCGAGCCAATCACAAAGACAGACAGGGACCCCCAGTGAATGGCCACTCAGCAGAGAAAGAGACAGAAAAAGGGAGCGGGAGGGAAGGGAGAATCACAAGCTCTCATTGTCCAGAGAAAGCAAAAAGAGAGAAGCCTTTTTTGGAGAAATATAAATGTTTTTATTTAATGTGGGCTCATAATTAGGCCCCTGAGAGGGAAAAAGAGAGCCAAAGGAGTGGAAAGGGCGAGGAGTTCAATGGGGGGAAAAAAGCCTATATGCACAAAAGACAAAGAATGACATGTTAGACTTGCAGTGGAGGAGAGGGGTGGAGGTGGCGCGAGGAAAAGGAGAAAAAAAAGGGGGGACAAATAGATACTGAGGTGAAAAAACACAGGAAGAAAAAGAGAACAAAACCAAGTGGAAAAACTTGACAGAACTTTCTTCTTTTCTTCTCTCTTGTTCTCTCTCCTTTTTTTCTTTCTACGCCTGTTTGGCGTGGGAAATATCCTGACATTGAATGATGCATGCCAGGCGGGGAGTGAAAAGCTGAGGCAGTCACTGATGTTTTGCAGGTTTGGCACTTTCCATTTGTCTCAAGAGGTGAAATATTCCTCAATTTGAGGGGCCTTTTTGGCAAAACTGTGGGAAACAACATAACAGGGACTAACACAAAGTTGGACTGGGGAAAAGCTGCAATAAAAGGCGAGAAAGGCAGAATCCACAGACAGCTCTTGACTGTATAGGAGCATTTGCTGTATTATTTCTCTAGAATAATACAGATATTGTTTCAGGCTGCCACGTCTGGGGATTTTGAAGTGTTTTCACGGGATGGGAGGTTTATTGCAAAAGCTGGGGCTTTGCATGATGTTCACACGCAAGGAAAACCTAATATCACTGACCAAATAAAGAACTTTGTCAGTAACGGCTCATGAGAATTCCTGCGTTCTTGGATGAATACTGTGTGCAGTATAATAGCCACCCTGCAGGGGGGATGGCAGGTGCTACCTGATGCATTAAAGAAATTAACACAAACCTTGAAATGCTGTAAAGTTTAAAGCCGCTTGTGCTGGCTGTGCAGGGGAAAAGTGCTGCATAGCATTCTTAGACTGCTCTGGAAAAACCACTGGGCAATTGTTGTCTTTTAGCAAGAATTTAATCTAGGAAAATCTCAGTCACACTTCTTGCTCCTGGTGAAACAGGCAGACAGCACGGTCGGTGTGTTTGGCTTGCACATACACTATACCACAGGAAAACACATGGACACTATCCTGTAGCATTGTTATGATTCAGATGTTTAATACTTACGTGAAGTAAAACAATCAAATGTGGGATCATGGGCTACACAATTTAATTTATCTTGATTTCCCATTTTCAAGGGTTTCATGTAGAGAACAGTAGTCGCTTGTATTGCTGTGTCCCACCGATCAGATAGCAAAGAAAAACCACAGGAAAACTCAATTGAAAAAGAGGAAACAAATGAGAATGCTAGTAAGTTAGCATGGAGTCCATGCTTTATTTGTATTATGACTAACTTCTGATCATTAAATATACCTTTTAAAGATACCTTTTTGAAAGAATAATGGTGTATGATGAACTTACAGATACAATTTCTGATCCATGGAAGCCCACATGTTGTATAGGGTTACCTTCAGGTTTACTTTGTCTCATGATTGAGACAGGTTGACTATCACATGATGTATAACAAAGGGATGCAGCCAGTGGAGTATGGGAGCAGTGTCCTTGTGGCGGATGTCTTTAAAAAACTCCTGAGTAAGACAGAAGACCATCGAACATACAGTCGTCCTCAAAATTATTCATACCCTTCAATTAAAGAGGAAAAAATCAGCTGTCAGTGAAATGAGTTGAAATTGACAAAAGTAATAATAAATAAAAAGTCTATGAAAATCTTGACATTGATTTTGAATTGTGGTTCAAACATATTGACATAAAACAAGCCTCTCAGGGTTGCCTGTTACCCTTATTATGTGTGGGGTTAACATTTGAGAGATGTTTTTATATGTTTTAACTGTGTTTTTTACAAACTTAAAGTGTAAAACACCAAACTGTACTTTGTTAAAATATAATCTTTCCACAACAAAAAAATACAGCAACCTCCACCCCTCAAATTGGTTTGATCCCACTCACCTCATATATTTCAAATAGCAGCAGTGACTTCCTAACTTTGTTTTTATGATAAATATTCTAAATGTAAGTTTGGAAACTGTCAGAATTTCTATAAATATGGAGGATAAATGGGGTTTTGATGGATCTGGTTCACAGCTTAACCACAGCACCCATATTCCCAAAATAAGCTCATTGAAATAAATTTTCTGGATGCTGGATGATAAAATCTTAAATCTAAGACTTGTAAATGATCAGAAATTTTGTAAATAAAGAGGAAAAAGAGGGTTTTGATGGAACTGGTTCACTATTAGAACAAGGTACCAATATGCTAGAATCAGCTTCCATAACACTCATATACAACATCACATCGCCAGGGCGCAGCGACAGGCAGCAATGCCGCCTAGCAGAAAAACTGTTTTTTAAGCAACGGGAACGCCGAAGACGTATGGAAGTATGAAGGCAGCCACGCAGGCCGACGCATGAAGCGGATGTGGCCATTTACGTATGTAAGGGAGCATACAGATGCGGGCATGAAAAAGTTCCTCCTTTTTCTGCTAGTGCACCATTACAGCACTATCACTGGCTGAACAATTTGTCCCGCAAATACGTCATCACGCACGGTGTCCAAACTTGGCGTGTGGAAACGTCCTTGTTCCAGACATTCATGTATGCTCAGAAATCGTTTCCCCTGGGCACACAGGCGTTTCTCTGTGCGATTGAATTAGCAGACAAGTCGCTGGTAAGTGGCTGGTAAGTGGCTGGCAGTCGGCTGAAAAAGGAACTTTTTCATGCCCACATCTGTAAATGGGCCTTTGAACGTCTGATCCTAGAATTGCCTCCACTGACAGCTTTGTTTTGCATCTCGCAGCAGTTCATCTTTTACTTTCTGACCCTGCACAGAATTTTTTGAGAGAAAAACCAAAGTTGTTTTATTCAGTTGTTCGGTATAACATATATGCATAAATGCAGTACATTGCTGGTTGAAGGTACTAATGTTAAGTAGTATGAGTACATATTGAGGTGACTTACTTAACCAAGTCCAACCCTCTTTAAACCTTTTTTGTAAAGAAACCTCAAACTGAAAAGTTATCATTGACACATTGAAACTCCAACAAATTACAATTGATTACAGAAAAGAGAAGAAGCGGCACATAGAAAGCTATGAAGAACGAATCAGCTGTCTTCTCTCTAAATGGTCACTCTTGTTATTCTTGCAGTATGTAACATCATCTGCAAACACAAAAAAAATTCAAGGCAGGAACGGACAGAGGAATTAAACTGATCGGGCAGTGCAGCCGTTATTACTTCACATGGTCTTTGATGGCACTTCAGAGGAAAAGTCAGCTCGTTTCACTAAATACATGTTTCCTGGATTTCGCTTTCATTGCTTTTCTCTCTCTGATGTCCATAGTTGGACGATTTCAGATGCGAGAAAACATCTTAAAAGAACAGAGCAACACAGGGAAGACAAACGAAATGCTCTCTTCTCTTAAAAACATTGCTGAATGAAACTCGCCCTCTCACAAACACTCCCACATACACAGTCTGTCTTGGCTCCATGTTTCTTTTCAGTGTGTGCAGCCTCTCAGCTAGTGACTGAACCCCCTTTGTTCAGCGGTGACCCTCTTAAGCGCAGGTTGAAGCCTGCAGCCATTCCACTTTGGATTTGGACCCTATCGCGTGTCACACGGCTAAGTCGACCAGGACTGGGCCTCTTCACTCAGACACATGGCAACAAGTGTCTATTCACATCAGCGGGGTTTTAACTAAAATAACTTGATCACCAACCATAGAGCCTGAGGAGGAAAGGCACTTTGTCAGTTAAAGATGCAACACTTCCTTTGCAATTTTAAGTTATCCTCTTCATATAAAACAAACTACTTAACTCAATGATAAAGTTCCGGAAGAAAAATTTACATTACATGAATAATTTTCTTTTGTTTGTTTCCTACATCAAAATACTTCAAGCGTCTCAGTCAAACTTAAACATTTTCACTTTTTAGTGAAAGGTTTCAGGTATATAATGTTATTCTAATGATGTTGTATCGTAATTTTGTACTAAGGTTTTGTACCCCTGCCCTACATGGCAGGCAGAGATCTTTGTATTTTTATACAACAGCTCCATTATTTTTAATTAAAGTTTAAATTAACCCATGACGTTTCACCTGTCATTATTTATAACAATGGATCTTGCATCGATATAAAATCCACTTGTGTTCAGAAAGCTGCTGCTGTTTTTGCTTCACCATCACTTTTTGAACTATGATGTATTTTTCAAACAAACAAGCACTCAGAACTGTGACACAACAGGTCTGAGAAGATTCGTATTCCTCGTGTTCAGTGCAGCATCACTGAGGATGACGAGTTTGCTGACTTGACCACAAAGTTGCAGAAACTGCAGAAACAGACACATTGAGCTGCAGGTGGTCTGCCTGTAGCATTTGAAATGCAGGAATCATTTCATTAGAGACTGAAATGTGAATAAAAATAAACAACAAAAGAATATCTGAGTGGGAAACAGAACAATATGTGTGCAGCTCACTGGAGGTGAACAATGTGTCAATCAAGTAACTTAAGCCAGGATGTAACTGTTGGCAGTAATATTTACTTTTCCTTAAGTCATTACAGAAATCAAGCAGTAATACAAGTACATTGGGGATGAGATGTACTATACAAAGCCACACATTATCAGTGAAATGGGCAAAGCTATTGCTGTAACAAGAAGGTGCGCTTGCTTCGTCACTCAGGTGGTCCTGAAGTAGGCAGTTCAGTCGCTTGTATTATCACAACTTGAATACTGCTCCATTATCTGTCTTCAGGTTGTCTAGAACAAAGGTGCTCGCCTAGTGGTCCTTACTTTTTTATTGTTCAACAAATGCATCATATTTTATCTTGGCCTTTGCTCCAAGATAAATTAAATTATAATTTATTAATTTTTCTTTAAAAGGTCATTCTTAATGGTTTACCCACTTCAGTGTTTGAAAATATGTAAAGCAGGTACACTCTCATTCTACTCGGAAGGCTCATGGTGCTGATTTGGTTGTTGGTCGGCCAAAAACTAACATGTTTTAGAAGTCTGTCACATTTAGATCATCAAAATTGTGGATTAGTTTGCCTAAAGAATTAAGAGATCTATCAAATTTACAAGTATTTAAACAAACACTGAAATCTAGGCTGCTCTGATGAGGACTATATCTTTTATTTTAGTTATTTTGAATTTTTATGTTTTTACGGATCTCATGAATTATCATTTGTGACTGTTTGTATTTTGCATCTTGTTCCTGTATTTTGTATAGTGTTTATATCTTACGAATGATTATTTGTGAATGTGTGTATTTTGTACCTTGGTTTCTTTTAAAATGGGACCCCAGGGAGACGAGCAACCACTGTTGGTGGGAGCTAATGGGGATCTCCACAATAAACAAACAAAAACCTTACAAAATTGTTGTTTCATTTTGGTGAAATATCTATATCTATGTGTTGATTTCAGGTGGGGGGTTTATTATTATTATTATTATTATTATTAAGAATAAGAATACATTTGATTTTTATAGCACTTAAATACAACACATAGATAAAACAGCAATGAACAAAGTTTATGTGGTGAAAGCAGATTGAAACGGCTGGTTTTTGGTTTTGATTTGGAGCTCTGTGGTATCAGGGATGTATTGTAGGAGACAGTTCCTGAGGGGGCAAAGACAGGACAGGTTCTGTCCCCCCAGAAGGTTGGCAGTAGCAGAGCAGAGGGTACATCTGTGTCATGCAGCTGTAAAAAGTTAGTCTGGAGTTATGTTTATTATCAATAGCTCTTGATTTTTCATTTTACCTTCTGCAACATCTAAAATACTATCAGTACCAAGCTTACATGGTCATTTCTCGATTTTTGGTTCAATAATAATCAAAATGAAGGCAGGGCATTAAAGAATTGAGTTTTCGGTCAAAACAGTATTGTTTACATGAACATCTACATGGATATTGTTTTAAAATCTCCTATTTACATTTATGTATTTGCTGTTTGTTGTTTGCTATTGTGAGATGGAGATAATGTAAATTCAGCTATCAGATTGAAACTGCATCTAAAATTCAAAAAATGACTTGACTAGGGATCATGCAAAGATCTAGATTTGAGCATCTTCAGTTTTCCGTAAAGAAACACTACCATATATAATGGTACCTTCTTTCTGGAGTGGTAATTATGACAGGAGCAAAGTAGGAAGTCGTGTATCTTAATCACAGATGTCAACTAATTTGATGCAGTTTTACTGATGTCAAATTTTCCTATTTTCCACTTTCCTCCTGGGAAGTGCATGTAAAATGGACCAAAATGAAAAGCAAACACCCACTTATTCATCATGCGGATAATTTGGAAATAACTCGTAAAAATGCAGGTGTTGTGACGGTGACATCATGTGATGTAAATGAAGTGCAAGAGAATTTCTCTCACATATTTGGCAAATCTTACACAGAGGACAAACCAACCTAATGAGATGTCTCTCTCTCTTCTCATTTTTTCCTTATTAAATGTTCTTTCAGCTGTTGCAACTGGAACAACAGCATGTCTTTCTTTCTTTTTTTTTTTTTTTAGCTATGTGGCTCTCTGTTGGTTTCATCAGATTAACCACATTCAGTGCAACTGTGATTAGGATTGACACATCATTTATCAAGCATGGATGTTACATTAGGCATATTTTCTCCAGCTGCTTTTCTGCCTTTACCTATTTATCCAGGAAATGTTTGCTAATCCCTCATTTGTTTCTCTCAGTCTGCACCAGATGTGCAGTCCTGTCAGCAGCTCAGTGCAACAACAAAAATGTCAAAAGTTTGGAAATAACAAATCCTTACGGTAAATGCAGAATTTTACTTTCAGTTAATCATATGATTTGAAAGAACCTTTACTCTTCCTCTCATTGACCATGAATTTTTTATGGTCTCTACAAAACCATGGTTATAAAACATGGCCTGTGTAATTGTGTTGTCCTCTATAAGGCTTCGTCGTGTGGTTTTCTACCGAAAGGAGTGTACTCCTCACTCTGTAATTTGCCCATAAAATCTCCATCCTGGTTATTGTCAACCACAAAGTACAAGCAAAACAGTGTATTTGTGCCACTAAAGTCCCTGAACTTTCATGAAGTGCTACCCCTGAACAGACTTTTTTTGGGAGGAAATGGAGTGGGCACGCTTCGGTCAAAGTGTGATCAGCAAATGGTGTCCATACCCTGGCACAGGTTTGGACCCAAACCATGTGTGATGTTCTGAAATAAGTTCAAGCCAATCACATTTAGCAGAACACCCACTTTCACTGAGGAATGACCTTTTGCCTTCTTGATTTGACCATTCGAGACAGAGAAACTCTTTGCTGCTTGATATAAATCAGTGGTTTTCAAACTGGGGGTCAGGACCCCCATGGGGGTCACAGTAGAAAAAAAAAAGGTGGCCTATGGATCACCGCGAGCATCAGGGAATTTTCGCCAAATACGTCACATCCATTTAGGTAGGGGGTGAAAACATCGCTTCGTTGCATAGGGGAGCCATTTGATTATCTGATTCATTACTAGTTAATCTTTGTTTATTCTACTTTGGAAATACCGAGAAGTCGCGCTGTGTATGGCTGCCATAAACATAACTACCACACGAACAAGAGAAGATGTTTTTTCCAGTTCCCAAAACAACAGAAAAAGCCCCGAACAACATGCTAAGTGGCTAGCGGCTATCAAGCCCATAAATGCTGACAGTTCACACAGAAATCCATGGAAACATCTAACAATATGTTCAGATCACTTTGTGACTGATAAAAAAAAACATATATTGTGGTCTCGCTATTTAAACCCTGTAGTTCGTTTTTGTACAGATGATAGAAAACACTAGGGATGCACCGAAATGAAAATACTTGACCGAAACCGAAAACAAAAAATGAACAAACCAAGGCCGAAAACCGAACACCGAAAAAAATGTCAACTATTAGAACTGTAGCACTTTTAGCTACGATGTGTACTAACTTCACTAAAATCAATCATTGCAATAAATCAAGTACAAAAGTATCAAAATATTTATTTACCCCTGACATTATAGAATGTACAGTATAGATTAAAATTCAAAATAAAATATTTAGTTTGACTCCACTCGTGTACATTACATAATGCCTTTTACATTTTTTTTCTGTAGGACTATTACAACAAATAATAATATACAGGCTTATAACTGACTGGCTGCTGAAAGACAGTGAAATTAAATATATTTTCACATAAAAACACAAAGTTCATAAGTTGCGTGCTGGATGCGCTGTTTGTTGCATCATCACAAGTTTCGGCCGTGTTGTTTCGGTGATTTATGTCTTTCGGCCGAAAACCGAAAATGCACTTTTGGGTCATTTTTGGCCAAAAACTTTTGGTGGCCGAATTTTCGGTGCATCCCTAGAAAACACCATTAAATCTGTGGATGTACAGAATCACAGTGCCGCCCGCTGTTCCCGTCTCCTAAGGACAGACTGGTAAAGATCACATTCATCCAGATTACTGCCATCAATATTCCCATACAAGAATAAAGCCAAAAAAATGGCAGAAAAGCATTTTGCAGTGTTATAAACACTGCACAAAGTCATCATCAGTAAAATACAGATTAACTTCGAGCAACCGGTAATTTATGGCTTGATCAATGAGTGACAACTCCTGAGAAGTACAGCAAAAAAATGTCACCATTTCTTAAAAATCTGGCGGGGGTTAATATTCAATAAAAGAATAAATAATTTAAACACAGGGCTTACCTGATGATGATACCAAACACATCACAAGATTGGGAAACTGGTCATCAGGCCGTTATTTAGGTTTGTCTAACCAGGACCAGCAGGCAGACGATGGGCATCACTTAGTCCAGCAGACACTAGTTTTGCTTTGTATCTTTTCCAGCGTCGGCAGTGAGACTTTCAATTTAACTGGACCACATTTAAACATTATTTCAAAGACAGACCGGTGGAGAAAAAAATTAAAAAGGCTGCAAAAATGTTTTTTAAGGCTCACTGTCCATCAGACGCCGTACAAATGCGAGGCATGTTTTCACCCCCTTCCTGCTTCGAGGTCACATGAATTCTGGGTATTGACGTAGACTCGCACTGATCCATATTCAGCAAATATATTTGAGATTTTTAGGGCTATAAAATTGACAAAAGTTAGCAGAAGTTAATACTAATACAATATTAAAAATCCAAATTTGGCATTATCTCAGTGAGAGAGGCTGATTCAGGGCATTTTGCTGCTTTGAGATAACAGTGAACCAAATCAACAAAAATATTCATCCTCCTGAAATTTCTAGTGTTTTTTCACATCTTACATGTAGAATTTTTTTCATCGGGAGTCCAGAAACAAATATTACTATTATTAAATATTATATTCATTATAGAGGCTATTCTAAAAATCTAAATTTGGCTCTATTTCTTAGAGAAAAGATGATTTTCTCAGCTTTTATCTTTCTCTTTTTCCAGCTGTTAACATAATCCACCAAAATCCACTTTATCCTCCTTATTGTGACAGTTCTCCAAGCCTCACGTTAATAGGATGGCCACAGGATGACCCATTAGATATATAACACAATTAACCATTTGGTCGGGGGGGTCACAAACACCTACGTATATTTGGTCATAGTCAAAAGAAAGGGCTGTCAAATGAAATATGGTGTGTTTTTATATTGTGAATGAACACTTTCACGTTTATGTGTTGATGTAATGATATCTTTAACAACTCTGGTCTTGAGGATGCTAAATTAATTCTAGAGTAATTTGACAAAAATGAATCAATGACTGAACTATAATCATCATTAAGTTACACCTGCCAGTGTTCCAGTTCAAGCGGCTGCATTGAAATTTTTAAGTGCTACTAATTATTTAGGTTAATTTGGCATTTATTATGCATCCTGCCTGTACTCTGAGCTGTCTCCAGCGAGTAAAAGTCCAATGTTGATTCTTATCTCTCACTCTCTCCCCTTCCTCTCTTTCTCTTCTTTCCTCTTCCTCTGATGTCATCTTGTATTTCTTTGATCAGCCATGCTGCATGTCAAAAACATTGAGGGGATTGATATCCAGTTGCTAGCGTGTGTTGTGGTGCTTTAACATGATGTTCCAGGCAGGGCAACGACAGCTTCAGGAATATCCATAATAAGTGTTGGTGTGCCATCAAAATGAGTCAGACACATATTTTCAAGGTCAGAAAGTTACTAAGTGCTACTATGGTAATAGGTTAAAACTGTTAAATCAATAACTCACAAGATCAGGAAACTTTAGAAGCCTTCAAAAGCAAAATGTTCATGTTTAATGACAGACAGTATTGGTTGGCACACTGTTTAGACTGAATTAATAACATATTTAAGCCTACAAATAAACCCCACAGGACATGTCAGTAAGAGCTGAACAACAGTTTTAGATCTTCCCAGCTGAACATCAGCCTCACTGGTCCCATTTTCACACGGTCATGATCTTTATTTCTTTCCACAGTTTGATCCCGTCAGAAAAATCTCCCTCTGTCTATGATTGTCACCAGTTACTCCAAGTGTCTATTATGTTAAGGAAACATTAACAAGGTTTCCATGATAAACAAGTTTGTAATGATTGTCTAGAAGAACACGAGTGTTGAGGAGATTTGATTGGTGAGGAGGCTGTCGGGTAGAACGGAGGAGGTTCTCTAATAATCATTCAACTCTTTATGCTTTGGTTTAAAGTAAATGTGCAGCTTTTTACATGCCATAGTCCTGAGCATGCAGAATTTATGAAATAGAAGAGGGATGGGCTGTCAATTCATCATTTTTCTTGCATTTCACCAGTGAAGTTTCCTGGGGATACAGCGGTTTTGATGTGACGTGAGCAAAATCCGTCCTGCAGTCAGCGTGACAATCATTCTTTATTTTGTCTGAGATTGACATTCTTTTTGTCCTTTTAAACAGATGCAGCAGGTCTGCACCTGACAAAATGTTGCTGTCACATGTCACTATACGTCTGTGGCATTGACACCTTTCTCTTAGACGTTCAATTTAAAAGATTTTTCACATGTAGGAAAATTCAACAAGTGATTTCTATAAACAATTTCTCCATAGGAAACAATCTCCTCATTTAAAGACACAGTTATAGCATGGTGTGATAATCTCATTTGGTAATCATTACACGGCATTTAAAAAGTTTAAATCCAAGTCTGTAGGTCAGGTATTAGCTTCGCTGAGTGCTGCCAGTGCAAAAGGTGTAAAACATTTACTAGTCTAACCAGCGTTTCCTGCCGTTACTGCAATAAAAACAATTTATTAGACAATACTGACACTTTTTTTAAAACTGTGCAGTACAATCAGCAAGATAAGAGGTAATATTTGCCTCTCATGGAATTTTTATGATGCTGTGTTCCTTGTCTTTTTAACAAGGTGCTGGTTTGTTTCTTTAAAACTGTTCAAACACTAACTTTATAAACTGCTTATGAAGGCTTATGCTGAAATAACTTCACAGCATCATTTCTGAATACATTTTAAAAGCAATACTTTTCATCTAATGGTGGCAAATTAATTGTGATAACTTTAAAATGTCTGAGTTGAGTCCTTTGTTGACAAAAACATTTAACTCTTTTTTTCTTTTTTTTTTTTTTTTTTAATTGTCTGTCAAAGTACAGTCTCATAAACGTGGCCTTACTGTTTAAACCAGACAAACATTTCAATGCAGGTTTAGTAATGTGGATGCAAATACTTTAATTTTAATTACTTGTCATTCAACATCATGATTGTCCATAAACATACTGGATTTTCACACCAATTTTTCTTGATAGTAAATGAGTAACAGCCCAAATAAGAGAGCTGTTTTATAGCTCTGCATTCAAACTGCACATTTAGCCAAGGTGGGCATGATTAAATCTCGGAGTACAAAGGTCTTAAGAATATTGCTTTGTTCTCCCTCTAATCACTGAATCAAAGGTCGTTCTATACTTCTGTTTGCTCCACCATATTAACGTTACTCTGACCACATGTTGCACCTTAATGCAGCCAACAAAAAGGTGAGGTCATGGACAGTGAAAAAGCCACATTTAAACAAAGGCTTGCAGATTCAGTTTTTTCTTTATTTTGGTTAAAAAAGAAAAAAAGCATCAATTAAAGACATAAACACAATAGCAAGACCAAAACCTAAAGAAAACATTCAAGCAACAAACCATATCATATTGAACACAACAGCAAAAAAAATAAACTAATACAACATATCAACATTTCACAAAGTGCTACAACATTATTTTAAAACTAGACTTAATGGTGGATAACATGCAACACTATTTCAGTAACACACAACACTAATATACAACAACACAATCACACGAAAGTAAAAAGAGGAACCAAATTCACAACGATGCATTATACAAGCTATGAGACACACACAAAAAGATTGAGAAACAAATCTAAATTGAAATTCGAGCCATGCAAGACTCATACAACATGAGAACAGTGTGCAGTTACAGTCAAAAGCAACAATTAACCTTTTAAAATCTGCAGCAGGGGCAGTTTTTGCCATGGGCGTAGTGGGCAAACACCCAGAGTGCAATCTGTTTCAGAGTGCATGAGTGAAAGGAGGGGGGGCAAACAGAAAAATAAATAAATAAATCTGTGTCATTTTAGTAAAGCGAGCACCCCCGTGTTGCTGAGAAATGTGCAGAGGCTGTGCTGGAAAAACAGAGGGAGAAAGATGGGGTTGGATTCACCTCTGGATTTCAGTCATATAATCAAAGTCAGGGGGGTGCCAAGGCAGGGCATTCACCCAGGGCACAGCACAAGCCAGGACCGCCCCTGATCCGAGGCTTTAAAAGATTGAGAATAGAAGAAGCCAAACTGGGCCACGTGGCCTTGCCTGAACTGTCTGCACAAACCTCTCTAATTTTCTTTTGCTTATCTTTATCAGAGCTGGCCTTTGCAGAAATAATATTCACTTATTGTTCTATCAGTTGAAAGATATTTAGAGCTACAGCTGTATCATCCCAAAAATGATACAGCTGTGGTTGTTCTTTTTTTCTAGGTGGCCTTGAAACTTTTTTTAATTTGTGCTATGTGCCATTTTCATTTATTATTCACCAGTAACACACATACAAATACTTACACATCTTAACAGACCTCACAAATACTTTTTACTATGAATCCAAACGTATTCAAATAGGCCTTGTGGCTGCTGATATATTCATTTCATTAAAGGGGAAGTTCTTTTTTTTTTTTTTTTTTTTTAACCTGGACCTATTTTTAAGCATGAAATACGTTCATTTGCTTACCCAGACAGTTTTGGTTTAACTTGAATTCCTTCAGGAGATATTTAGATCCACTCCAGATCAGTGTATGTCCAATATAATGCAAGCGATTGGGAAACACAGCTTCTTAATATGGCATTATCTGCCACAAACTCCTTAATTTCACCAATGTTTTGTTACAAAACATTAGTTGGACCCCCTCTGAGCTCAAAGCAGCTTTGAGTTGCTTATTTGTGGTGATTTGTCCTTATCTACATACATTTACTTAAAGGAAGTTACACCAAAACTGTCTGGGTGAGTAAATGAACGTATTTCATGCTAGAAAATATGTCCAGGTTGAAAAAAATGAACTTCCCCTTTAAGGAAAATGCAGCTTTTGAGCAGAGGCGTAAAAAAATTGCAGCAGAATTCAAGGGTAACATTTTATATATATATAAAACCATCCTACACCAAAATTCAGAAGAAATTAAACAGGAAGCTCTGCTGGCAGGTTGTTCCAACCCCACTGAGCCCTTACTGCATTTGCTAAGTCCCTTTAGTCTTTTAATTGAGAGGAGGGGACAGTCAGCTGCCTGAGGAGCTCAGGTTCTGCTCTGGTTGTTAAGAGGACAACAGTTCCAGGTGTTGAGTTGCTTTCCACCGCTAAATACAACTGATCTCTTATAATAGAGGAAAGTAACCCATGTTTTACTTTGTCTTATGAGGAGCTAAGATAGTTGAATGGTTAAGGTAAAGATGGTGAGAAAAACTTCTCCTGATGACAGACTACCTGAGCTACATATCAGAGCAAAAGTTCATGTTACAGTTTTAACCTGCATGTTTCCTTTTATACAACCATACATAAATGGTGACAGAGCTGCTGTATGGGTGCGTCAGTACCAGGAGCAACGTGGGATTCAGTGTCACATGGAAAAGAAGAGCCAGATTTTGACCCACCAAATAATACAACCCTTTGAGCCTGCAACATATAAGACATGCAAAATGTCAGACCAAGTTGAAAAATAATTGATTTAAGTCCTGAAGAAGGACTTAACTCTGGATTTGGAGCGTCATAGCCACAGAGGTGCTCCATCTCAACACTGGTATGAGTTTTTTCTGCAAAATTAGTTATCATTTACATATGCCAAGCTGATGCTTAGCCCCCGTTTCCTCTGACATTTTGAGTAACTCCAGGATTTGAATTGGCATTTTGCAGCTAAGTGCTCTAAAAACTAAAGTATGCAGAATAAATACATCTGTTTCTTTAGCTCTGATTTTCTGATGTGGTAGATCTGATTCAACTTATGCCCCCCCTCTGGTTAACACAGTTTATATTCAGATGCAAAGTAAGTTTGGGTCTGACGCTGCCTTCCCACACATTTAAAAAGGATGAGACAGACAGAGGCAGGTAGCAGCAGGGGTCTGCCGCACTGGAAATGTGCGTAAAACCAATGTTGGGAAGAGGCAATGGCATGCTCTGTTCCTCAGTCCTTCCTCCCCTCATGTCCTTGTTTTTCATTGTTCATTACTATCTTCATTCTCTCCTCCCTCTTCCACTTTCCTTCTCCTCATCACCCTGATCTCTTCTTTTGCTCTGTTGTTCACCTTTCTTCCTCATCCTTCTGTATCTCTCCCTCTTTGTCCACCCTCCCCCTTGCCCCCTCCTCTCTTGCCTCTTTCTCTCCCTCCTCCTTCATTTGGCTGAAGCTAAATGTCTTGTGTGAGATAACATCGCAGTAGGAAATTCCGCCTCTGTTGCCAGACTGCTCAGTTTTCTCCCCAGGGCTGGCAACAATGTGTGTCCTTCATAAGTGCCTGTGCAGCGCTCAGGATCTCTTCTCATCCCCTGTGAGCCCGGTCAAAGGACCCGCCGGCGAAACCCAACGCTCTCCAGCTCCACGGTAGAACCACAGCAGGTAGCTGCTGGGATTACTGCGAAGACACTGAAAACACTCCCCCCTACAGCCTTACATTTACTTCTAAGACCCCCACAATTACTTAGAGGCCATTAGCATTAGTTGCCATTATGTGCTTAGTGTTGTCTTAACCATTTGTCATGAAGTCCATTACGTTTTCATACTTGAAACAAATAGGAGTCCTCTTTTTAAGAAATAAAAATCATGCTATTCTTGTAATGTTTTGTACAGTGCTCATGGATCGTGCTCAGTATGGAAAATTGCAAAAGCATCTTCATGTCCAGGGGCAAAAAAAGAAAACAATGAAGGTAACTCACGTGTAATACTCACAATTATCTATCATTAAGGGGTTTTCTATCAGGGTAAATAGAGGTGAACACCTGGAAATGTTTTAAAATGGCAGAGAAAACTCGGAAAGACGCATAATTGGGGCAAAGGAGGGGGGTGCAGGGAAGAAAATTGTAACTTAAAATGGATTAACTTAATGTAAAACTTGCTATGTGAAACATCAAACCTTGTTATCCTGTATGTAAGATTGATGGTGCCGCTATGGCAACCATGAGAGAACAAAAAAACTGACTTGATCAGGATGGGTACTGATGACTGTAAGAACTGCACTGAAAAAACTGGAGAGTAATCTTTACTTATGGAAAATCTTAGGAAAGCAATTGCACTCAAAAATGTTAAATACATTTCACAAGGGTTATTTTCAAGAAAACTTTACTTGCATATATGAGTTATTCCTACAAGAAAAACTCAAGCAACCTTCACACGTATTTATCAGTTCTGCCATTGAGTTTTACTTTGTCATGATTACTAAGTTCTGCTTAGACTCTGTTTACATCAAACTAACACAGTAAAGTATCTCCCATGAGCCTTTGTGGTCCAGATATGTTGAGTTTTGAAAATCGGTCCCTTCCCCTCTGACAGGACTGTGCAGGCAAAGTAAAGTTTACTTACTTTTTACAAGTTGATCACATAATGAATACATACAATACGAATTACTTAATAATTGTGAGTTATACTAACAATTTGAAATTCAGTTAAAATATACAAACAAATGTTAAGTAGCATTTAATAAAATAGTGCCTTTTTTCTAGTAAAAACAGGGTAATAAAAAACTCTAGCAGAATTTACTTCTCACATCAAAGTGATTTTTACAAGGCCAGAAAATCCTTTTTTTTCAGTGTGATTTCTTGCATTTGAAATCCCTAAAATGATGATGATGATGATGATAACTATCACTATTGTTCTAGTATTATTATTATTATTACTATTATTAACTAAAGTCATATTCACACCTAATCAGCGAGATTAGGTGTGATTTGAAACTTGGTTTTCGCAGGGGTCTCCAACTCCAGTCCTCGAGAGCTACTATCCTGCACATTTTGGTTGCATCCCTTCTTCAACACATCTCAATCAAACAAATGGCTGATTACCAGACCTCTGCAAAGCTGAATGACATGTGCACGGGGGAATTAGCCATTTGATTCAGGTGTGTTGGAGAGAGTATGCTCCAAGAATTATAGGATAGTAGCTCTCAAGGACCGGACTTGGAGACCCCTGATAGAGGCTGCAACATTCATCTGATTGGGGAGTGGGTAGCTTAGTGGCAATGTTGCTGGCTTTGACATGGCAGACCTGGGTCAAGACCCCGACATGCCACCATGGTAAACCACCATGGACCCCTGAGCAAGGTCCTTAACCCCCACCAACTGCTCCCCGGGCACTTTAATTAGCAGATTAGCTCTCAGGTTCAACCTGAGATGGGTCTAATGCAGAGAATTAATTTCTCTATTGGCACTCTAATAGGGATTAATAAACTATATATCATCATTATTTGATTCAAGTATTCAAGTTTCTGTGATTTTAAATCTATTTATATATTTGATTTAGCCACTTTCATACATCTTTATGTCAGTTGCTGAAAATGATTAAATGATCCTGATTTTGTTGAAGTTTAAGAATATGACTTTTTATATTCAGTAGCCTACTTTGGAGACATGTAGTAACTTAAATTTGCTTTAATAATAAAGTGGGTCAGATTAATTGCAGGGACTATTTAAAGACTTTTTCCAATTGGACAATGTGGGGACGGATTTGCTTGCTCCATTCCTTGGGAACTTATATGGCTTCCAGATGAAAGAATCTGATGCCTCTTGCTGTTATCATCTGGAGTCATTTACTCAAAAGATAAAGTGGAGCATAAAAGAATTTAAAAGTGCACAAAGAAAAATGTCTGCATTAGTTTTAGAAGATACATCTGAGAATTAAAACCTGCTGCATTTCTGGAAAAGCACCAAACTTGCAGAAACTCAAGGACTTGGAAGAGTTATCTTGCAAACCTTTGATTGTGTCCTCAAAAGCAGAGGTTGCACGGCAGTAATCTGTGTTTCTGAAGAAGATTTATCATATATTGTTAAGTTTTGTGGAGGAACATACTTAGAAGTGATCTTCCACATGTTTTTTACATTGTCTCTCTTGCATGAAGATCCAACAAAGCTCTGAGCCCACATCATTTTAAAAGGCTGTGTTAAATACTATTTATCTATTTCCTGCAATGTAAACACTAATTTAAATCCCCAAGTCTTTATATAGCCCCTACTGTGAAGCACCACAACACACAATGTTACCACGGTAACCAAACAGTTACCTTCAGCGTGCAGAGATTAGTGGGTTGTTGTCTGGACAGGATGAGATGTTTGCACGCCGTATGGTATAAAAGGCTTTATGTATTTAGGGCTGTGTCTCTAAATTTGGAGCGTCTGCGCCATGAGAGCTCAAGGCTCTCTGACAGAAAGGAAAGGAGTGTCTCGCTTTGTCAACGTCTGTGACCTCTGGAGTCGAGTTCAGGGGGCGAAATGCTTGCCTCCCGCTAAAAAGGGGAGTGTAGAATACTTGTTTTTCTGTAACATGGGTAAAATCACAGCAAAAAGTTTAGAAAATCTCATTTTCTGTCACTTTTTAGCTAGAAAATAATTAGATTTAGTATCAAAAAATAGAAATCTTATTAAAATGTTAAGGTGCTGTATGTGGGCTACATATAGCGCCTGAAACTCGTGGGCTTGAATGGTGATCGTTGTGGGCTAAATGCCATTAGACCGTCACACAGATTGACATTTTTATAGTTGTCTGAACATTCACAGCCATTTCTCCTTGAGTTGGTTAGCCTTTGACAGCGCTATCTCCCAAATGAGGACTCTTGCAGCTGCAATCCTTGCTGACTGCCGTGCTAAATGCACCTGTTGTCAGACTTATTTGAGGTGAAACAGGGTTAATTACACTCTGCCGTGTGCTTTATCTTCACTGAGTGACACCGCTGGAGTTTGTACAGGGGTGCACTTCCAGTAGGCTTTAGGAATGCCATTCGGATGGTATTATGCTCTTTCATTGACACCAGTGTTATCACAAAGCATACTTCATGTTCAACTGAGATATAATCATTTACTATGAGCCTGTAGCACCTGTTTAAACACACATGCTTGAGACATCATGGTAAAGTTGCAGCTTTACATACTCTTCTTAGAGAAAACACAACCAAGAGTAAATCTAGGGTGCAAAAATAAGCCGTCAGCGCTCGATTCTTCCAGCTTTCAGTGACTGAATGCGACATAACACACACTGGTTTGCAGCTAATCGACTAAACTTTGGATTTTGCTGTTTGCTGTCTGACCTCCTCACACCCACCTCTTCCTCTTTACACCACCCGATCTCCTCCTCCTCCCTCCTCACTCCCACACTGACCTGCGTTTACCCCAATAACTCACTCCTGTCTGTTTGGGGCAGGCGAGGTTGCTCTCAGTTTACTGAGAGCCTATAAGGGTGCATGTATGCGTATGTGTGTGTGTGCTTGCATTACTTGTGTTGTGAGGGCATATGTGTTTAAGCATGGTCATATTGTACTACCTTTTGAAGACATAAAGCAAATTCTCTGAATTTTAGGGTGTCAACTTTGTTTGCAATGACTGGGGTGTCATTTCGGATTAGGATAATTATACTGTGATTTAGATTAGATTAATAGTGACCTCTGTCTCACCTTGCATATAGGTGCAAAGAGTGAGCCCTCCGAACATTATTTTAAGGCTTTGACATTTGGTAGATGGTAATTATGTTAGGGTTAAAGGGGAATTTCGTTTTTTTTTTTTTTTACCTGGGGTCTGTTTTCATATGTCCTTTCATACTGTATATGTGAGTGATGGAGAAAGGAATTTTCAAGATAGCTCCAGTATTTAACCGGGCAGGCAGCCTAGCAGTCCAGCTAATGATAAGTATGCGGTAACTGGTTTTTAGGTCTAAGTTCGCCCTAAAAACCTGCTTTTTTCCACACTGAAGGGTTCGGATAGTCTCAACGAGTGTCCGACAACATTCTAGAGAGGAGAAATGAACAAAAGTATCTACATTACCTGGCAATCGCTATTTTGTTTTGGTGTTTGTGTCTAAATCTCGTTCTGAAATCGCGCAATAACTCACGTCCCCGACGGGTGTTTTGACGCAAGTTATCCCGTGATTTCGGAACGAGATCGCCAGGTAATGTAGATACTTTCGTTCATTTCTCCTCTTTAGTATCGGCTTTAACATACTATGTGAAAAGCAAGAACTTTCTTCATGTTCTTGAGGCCACAAGGGCAAGATGACATCATTTTGCTCTTGCGTGATTGACATGATTGAAGACAGCTTGCAGCTTGTTCTCAAGCTCTGAGAAGTATTGTCGGACTTTTGAGGCGGGCGGGGTTAACACAAACGCTTGAAGCAGAGACTTGTCACCTCTGCATTTCCACAAATACAACATAGAATGGATAGTTTTAATAAACAGCTGATCGAGGTGGTGAGAAAGTACGAAAATGTAAACAACACATGGTATTTGAATACGCAGACACCACCACGTGCACAACTCTGTCCTGCCACGGACAAAGATTATTGTAAAAACATAATCACTGGGTTAACACCGTTGCCCCCCCTCTTCCCCCCGTGTGCGCCCGGTCCCAGAGCTTCTTGTGTAGTATGTAATGACTTGACGAAAACAAACTTTTTTCTTCTTCTTGCAGCCTCGAGGGCAAGAACAAAGTTCTCGCTTCTCATGGAGAATATAACAAGCTTATGTTGTCGGACTCTTGTTGAAACTATACCGAGGACTTCAGTGTGAAAAAAAAACACGTTTTTAGGGCAAACTTAGGTCGTTTTCACGTAGGACCCATTTGGGTCGACCTGACTGGGTTTTGGTACCGAACTAGGCGCGACTGGGTCTGTGTGAACACGCCACTTGCACTCGTAGTCGACATAACTCGACCGCTCTCGGACCGGCTGTCCGGGGTGGTTTCAGAGCGGCTTGCATCGACCTGAAATGCGCCGAGAGTGATGCGTGAATGCGCAGCAACTTTAGCCCGACCTAAATCCCAGATGCTTCACTGTTTTTTGGGGGGGTTTTTTTTGTTTCCGTAGGTATCTGTAGGCAGCTTCTTATTGACAGTGTTATATTACAAATAACAGGGTTACACAGCATGCCTAACTGTGCCATCTAGTATCATCTTGTATTTGCTAGCTACTATTTCAAAGGTTAAGATCAACAGTACGTTCACAAACACTGGACAAATTACCAACAAGGGCTAGCAGGGTAAGCGTCAAGGCTCATGTTTACAACTCACCGGTACCTGGCTGTTTGCCCATAATATCTGTGTATGGTCGGACTTCGTGGTTCAACACAATCAACCTATGCCTTGCTCTGGTTTGTCTAGAAATTCGCCGCCTCCAGTGCATGATAACATTGTTCTCCACATGCAACCATGTCTTGTCTTCAACACATTCTATCATTCACATGTGTTTTGTTTACAACACAACCACGCTTTGCAGCTGGGACGCATCTATTTCCGTCTGGTTGCCATGGATACACAATGCTCAAGTCTGTAGAACGACTGCTGGGCACAGTGATTAAAAAGCATATGCGAAATGGAGCTGTATCAGTTGAAAATTGAAACACTGTAACCATTCCACAGCTGTGGCAGCGCCTGGATCAACTCAAATGTGTGAAGACAACCTGAGACGCGGGGGCCAGTTGCCCCATACTTATCATTACCTGGACTGCTAGGCTGCCTGCCCGGTTAAATACTGGAGCTATCTTGAAAATTCCTTTCTCCATCACCTACATATATGAAAGGACATATGAAAACAGGCCCCAGGTTAAAAAAAAAAAAGCTAAATCTCCTTTTAAGTTGCAAGAAAGTGGATGTAAGTCAGTAAAAAGTTCTCTGACAAGAAGGAAACACCAAAACACTGCATGCACGTGTGTGTGTAGCACGCGTGATTTGTGCTGACAATGGGCATGGGTGGGTCGACGGAGTGGGCGGAGGCTTCTGCCAGGTTTCGTCTGGGTCAAAGTTGACTCATCACCTTCCTGTGGAATCTGTCGAGCCTCCAGGTACAAATACATGTATGTGCACTGCTTCCAGACAGCAACCAACACCCTCTTCTTTTGGCTGCATCTGGAGGGGGAATGGAAGAAAGCTGCACATTCAGGTTGGAGAGCAAATGAGCTACGCCTGTAAATCGCCATTTGCTGTTACACAAGGAACACAAGTACTCTGTCAGCACACATACACCAAGTCTGAGCAAATGCGGGGGAAGCTCTTACTTAAGGAGCTAACATGGGTAAATATTATGCAGGAATACTTGTGCATGCTGTGTGTGTGTGTATGTGCTTGGTTGACTGTTTAGACTCTGTGCAGATGTGTGTTTGTGTGTGTGGGATGTCTTCCTGAGTGTGTGCTTGTGTACAGCCGTGTGTTTATTAACCTGTTTTGTGTATATTAGTAGGATTTTTACCAAATGAGTAAAACGAGGCCAGGCTAGCCCCTCCAGGAAATAAGCTGAGCCATCACACTCATATGCTGCGTACATGTTATTTTAAGCCCAAATTACACATCATCTGATATCCATCCTAAATGGCTTTTCCAGCTTCTCTGCTCCAGGTATTCTGAGGTAGAAGGACAGTGGTAAAGAGAGGCCAACAGGTTTAGCAGCGGTATAAAGAAAAGAGAAGGGGGAAAAACGACAAGCTCGGCTCCACTAAGATGAGGGAAACCTGCCAAATCCCCAATTCCCTGTAAAGGAGAGGGCATGGCCCAGGCACTACAGAGATGCTAGGCTACTTATCTCTTTTTCAAACATTTACATTCATGACTTCTGTACTTTAGAGAAGTCGATCTTCATGTAAAAGACTCCATTTGACAAAGTGCACCTGGTGTAAATTCAAAGTTTTCTTTTTGTGTTGTTTTGTGTTGTCTTAATAAAGAACTGAGTGAAGTACATCATATTTCATCACGTATCTCAAGTAAAGTTTGGTTTTTGATGTGCATTTTAAAGTTAGGGAAAGTGAGCAAAATAGCAAATTTGGGAAAACATTTCCCAATTTTAGTTTTATACTGAAGAGAGGTGGAATTTTCCCCCTGTCAAATAAGAACTGGTGATATTGGGCTTTAAGTCAATGCACCTGCTAAAATTTGATGAAATTAAAGGTAGAGTCCGAGTTCCCCCACCATTTCTGTTTGCAAACAACAGTATTCAAACTGAGCGCCCCTCCCTCTCAGGCTAATGGCCGCCTCGTTCTTCAAACTATTCAGCTTCAAGCCTCTCCTTAAGAATTTAGAAGCAAGTAAAAGCCAAACCAAAATTAATCCTGGTTTTCCAATGTGCATCTAAAGCTCTCAG
>JALJCO010006104.1:0-10722 GCA_023101725.1 Atherinomorus stipes | reverse complement strand
AATATGGGGATGAGACAGTGCAAGGGTCCGTGTACCTCGCGGCCATTCGTTTCTTCGTTTTGATATCAAAAAACGAAAAACGAGAATCCAACCTATTTCCGATTTTCGTTTGAAGATGGTAAACAAAAAACGGTAAACGAGTTATTTCCGTTTTTCGTTTTGAAATCGGAAATCGAAAAACGGAAAACGAACCTTTATCTGATTTTCCATTAAAAGCTTTATTTTTACAAAGTCGGGAAATAAAATACGACCAAAATTCATTTCTTAATCTTGCTTTGGCTTGAACCGGAAGAGCGTTCTTCTTCTGCTGCTGCTGCTGAAACTACCCTGCGGCGTATGGACCAATCACCTGACTTTGTTCGCTCACACCCACCTCCACCTACTGCTGTGGGCTCGGCTGCTAAAGCTAACAGCTTGCCTCGGGAAATAATGGTTGATTTGTGCTTTTGATGTTCTGATCGACATTCCAGGATTGGATTTAATTTTCTAGGCCGCTAGTTGATCCTGAACGACGAGCTAAATGTGATGCTGCTATAAAACGTGACAACTGGAGGCCATCGGAGAGTTCTCGGCTGGGCAGCAGCCTGGTAGCAACACTTTCTCAGTGGTAAGTCCCCTGATTATTCTGTTTTGTTCGCTTTTCAAGTATATTTTGGGTGAGCTGGTGTAAGTTTATGTAAAATGAAGATAATGCATCACTAAAATGCAGCAATCCGCGGTTGATTTAACGTTGTTACGACCAGATACTTCACGTTTGTCGGTTGTACAAAACACGTCTGACGAAGGCTTTTTGTGTCTCCCCCAGGTGACAATACGCCGTCCCCAGCTGATACTCTGTCCATCATCGTGTTTGTCTGCGATCCAGAGAAAAGAAGAACAAGGGAAGATCTGGAAACGTTTGCAAGAAGACAACAAGCTAACGAGAGTTTTAAGTTCTCAGTACAAATAAAACCTTACAGACTTTTATTGTCATTTGTGGTGTCAATAAACTAAACATAAAGCAGCTGTTTCCTCAGTTATTGTGACGTTAGCTCTAAATATAATGTTGGGATGTATCTAATGTTTACATGGTGTTAACGTTATCTGGGTCTACTGTTTTTGTCTGTAACATGAAAAGGAAATTATACTTTGGGACACTTTCCACATCCGACGGTCTGATGCCATCCTGCACCAGATATTTACATGTAGAAATGTCTTATGACTTCTAGCTTTTGTTTCTCCTCTGGTGAAGTGCAATTTTCGACTGATGTGGTTGTTGTAAATGTCATGGTAGCAGGCAGCAACATCTCCGTCTGTTGGCAGTTTTGAAAGTTTGTAAACAAGGATTTGGGAAAATCGTAATGGTCTTGAGCACCAACAAAGGCAATTTATTTAATTTATTAAAATATACCTGACTGATCTGCCCACATAAAAGCTGAACTGGCTTTGAAAGAGTAAAATCCTCCAGCACCGTCCATCCTAAACTAGAGCCAGCAGCAAGTTAAGTCACTCCGCAGCTGTTGCAGTCGCTCTCTCTCGTTTTAAAATAAACTTTATTACCCAAATAACTGTCCAGCAAACTGTAACAATATGATTGTTCCTACTCAGCGGGGTAAGACGGGATTGCTACGGAAGAGGAACGAGAGCTGTTAGCTAGCCGATTAGCTTTGAGAAGACGACTGGCCAACGAGAGACTCATCCAGACGGCGACATGGACGGGCTGAAACCCCCACCGGTACTGAACTTGAATTCAGTAACCTAGCGAAGACGTGGAAGAGTTGGAAGGAGGAGTTTACTCTACACGGAGCTTGCAATGCCAGAGGCAGAGGAGACGACGAAAGTCAAGCTGTTCTACTATCTGGTGAGAGCGGTCGAGAGCTGTATGAGACGTTAAAGTCCGCCGATTCGTCACCGAGGACTACCGTTAGTTCGATGATCACTTTCTTTGATGGACATTGTAATCCGAAATTAAATGAGACTGTAGAGAGATACCGATTTTTTGTGCGGAATCAAGGAGCAGATGAGAACATTGACAAATATGTGACGGACCTGAGAGTGTTGGCCAGCACCTGTAATTTTGGGGACATAAAGGACACATTAATCAGAGACCGCATAGTGTGTGGAACAAACAGTCAGGCATTGAGAGAGAGGTTGCTCAGAGAAGACAGCCTAACGTTGGAAAAATGCTTAAAGATATGCAGAGCCACAGAACTATCAAAAGAGAACAGTAAGACACTACAGGGACAGACAGTAGAGGAAGTACATGCAGTGACAAATGCGATGACGAAAGGAAAGAACAATGATGTTTGCTGGAAGTTCTGTGGAAAAACACATGAGAGATGCAAACAAAAGTGCCCAGCTTTTGGCAAGAAATGTAAGAAGTGTGGCAAACAAAACCACTGCTACTCAATGCAAGTCAAAATCAGAGACTGAGAGGAAATACAAGACAGTACATGTGGTCACAGAACAAGACGATGAAACATATGAGGACATTTTAACCATCACAGAGGTAAATGGGGATGGTGACACAGTGAACCAAGTGAATGAGGGAGCCACAGCCAAGCCCAGCTGCTTTTTGCAGGGATGTTAATGGACAAAAAACTTGTAAAACTTCCAGATAGACTGTGGAGCAAACTGCAATATCCTCCCAGTGCATCTCCTAAACCCAAACGCAAAGCTGGAGCACACAGAAAAGTCCTCCTCATGTACAACAAAACCAAGATGTGTCCGATTGGAAAATGCAAGGTTAAGATTAGAAACCCAAGCAACAACAAGTTGTACAGATTGGAGTTTCCAAGTAGTGGACCAGGCAGAACGGGCCCCTCTTTTGGGTAGGGAAGGCTAGTGAGGCCAAGAAACTGATAAAAGTGCAGTACGAGAATATCCAGGCTGTCAACAGCATAGTGAAGTCTGAACCAGTGGCAAAGAAAATCGAACACATGACGGCAGAGAACATTAAAACAGAGTTTGAAGATGTGTTCGGGACGGGTGATGGCTGTTTGGAGGGGAGTACAGCATAGAAATAGACAAAAGCATCCCACCAGTAAAACTGCCAAAACGCAGGGTACCAGTTGCAATGATGGCCCCCTCTGAAAGAGGAACTCCAAGACCCGGAGAAGAAAATATCATAGCACCTGTAGAACAAAGTACAGACTGGATAAGCAGCATGGTGACAGTGACAAAACCCAACGGTAAACCACGAATATGCATAGACCCCAAACCCCTGAATCGCGCAGATCAAGCGGAGCCATTTTCCCCTCCCCCACAATAGATGATATCCTCCCAGAACTTTCTAATGCGAAGATATTCACCGTGTGTGATGTGAAACATGGTTTCTGCATGTAAGGTTGGAGGAGAGGTCGAGCTACCTCACAACATTTGCCACTCCATTTGGCCGGGTATCGTTGGCTGAGGATGCCACTGGGCATCAGCCCAGCGCCAGAGGTTTTCCAGCGGAAACTGATGCAGGCACTGGAGGGCTTACCTGGCACTTACGTCATTGAGGATGATGTCCTGATAACAGGTGAGGGTGGAACACAAGAGGAAGCAATCAGGGACCATGATGAGAAACTCAGAGCTTTCTGCTGAGGTGCAGAGCGCGAAACATAAAACTGAACGCAGAAAAGTTGAGACTGCTAGAAGACAGAAGTGCCTTACATTGGACATCTTCTGACGGCAGAAGGCCTGCTGATCGACCCAGAGAAGGTGCGAAGACAAGGGAGATGCCACGCCCGACAGACATCAAAGGTGTGCAAAGGCTGATGGGTATGGTAAACTACTTATCAAAGTTTTATGAACATTTATCAGATGACTGCGAGCTACTCAGACAACTAACACACAAGCAAACCATCTGGGAATGGACAGAAGCACATGAAGCAACGTTTCAAAGGGGTTACGCACAAATTGAGAAGGAGTGCTTAGCTATAGTGTTTGGAATGGAAAAGTTCCATCAATATACCTACGGCAGACGAGTTACAGTTCAGAGCGATCATAAACCGCTGGAGAACATCCACAGGAAGCCGCTCCTCACAGCTCCAAAGAGGCTTCAAAGGATGCTTCTGAGACTACAAAAGTATGATATTGATGTGATATACGTTCCAGGCCGAGAGATGCTTTTGGCAGACACATTAAGCAGGGCACATGTAGCAGAGAGCTCAAAGGTGACACTGAAACAGAGGTGGAGACTGTGAACATGGTTAGCTATGCATGCATCTCTGCCGAGAGGCTAAGTGCTATAAGAGCAGCAACAAAGGAGGACATGAAGCTACAGAGGGTGGCGCACATGATCATCAACGGATGGCCAAACAACAAAAAAGACATTTCAGCAGACATTCAGAGCTTCCACTCTTTCCAGGATGAACTCAGCTTACAAGATGGCATCATATTCAGGGGAGAAAGGGTAGTGATTCCTGACACACTCAGGGATGACATCACACGTCGTGTCCATTCATCACATCTTGGAGTGGAGGGCTGCCTCAGAAGAGCGAGGGAATGTATATATTGGCAAGGGATGAATGACTACATCAAGAGTTTCATTTCTAAGTGTGACATATGTAGGTCAGTAGACCCAAAACAGCAGAAAGAGACACTGCACCCCCATGATATGGCTTACAGACCATGGGCCAAAGTAGGTGCAGATTTGTTTTGCTACAACAACAAAAACTATCTGATAACAGTGGACTATTACTCCAACTTTTGGGAGATAGATTATTTACCGGACACCTCGAGCACAACCGTTATCAGAAAGCTGAAGGCTCACTTTGCCAGACAAGGCATACCAGATGTTCTGGTTTCAGATAATGGGCCACAATTTGTGTCTTCAGAGTTTCAGAGGTTCAGCAAAATGTGGGAGTTTGACCATAGAAGATCATCACCAGGGTACCCACAGAGTAACGGGAAAGCAGAATCTGCGGTGAAAACTGCAAAGCGTCTCATGATGAAAGCCCAGACTGCAGGACAAGACCCATTCTTGGCGATATTGGATCATCGTAACACACCAAGCCAGGGTCTTGGTACGAGCCCTGCACAGCGACTTCTCAGTAGGAGAACACGCACTCTTCTTCCAGCCACGGACACACTGCTGGATCCGGTGGTGACAAATAACAAGCACGCTCTTCTTCACAACACATGGCGACAACAGAAATATTACAACCAAACAGCAAAGGACATGGACGCTCTTAAAGAAGGGGACAGGGTTCGAGTACAGCCCTTTGAGCCACACAAGACCTGGAAGACAGCACATGTCATTAAACCTGTGAGTCACAGATCGTATGAGGTGGAGCTGGACTCAGGTGTAGTGCTGAGGCGGAATCGTCGTCACCTCAGGCGGAACTTCAGTACATCCAACGCTTCGGCAATGACAACATCCGGGAGCCAGAGTGCGTCTGTGGAACGAACGAACCAGAGACAAGCGGAGATCCCTAATGTGGTCACTACCAGGTCGGGCCGCAGGGTCAACCCACCTCGCCACTTGAATGACTTTGTTAAGTGAACTGTTTACTGGCAGTCTGATGCTAAGAATTCCACTAGAGACAAAAAAAAAAAAAAAAAGAAAGAAAGAAAATTGATGTAAAGAGCTGGAGAGACCAGCTGGAGTAGAAAAGAAAATACTATGGATACATAATTTTGTTCTGATGACATGTTTAATTTTTAAGTGTTCTGTATAGTTTAGAATACCAGATCCATCTAGTTAGTTAATTAATTATTCCCAAATGCACTGATTTGTTGTCCTAAGAAGCAGGAGTTGTGCAGTATTTAGGTCTGTATTCATAATACACAGTCTATGTATTTTCACTGTTAAAAAAAAAAAAAAAAAAAAAAAAGAGAAAAGATGTAACAATATGATTGTTCCTACTCAGTGCATGTTCCGAGGGGGAGGGTTTTGAATGAGACACCGGGCTTGTAGAGAAGGGCCATAGGAGCCGAGGTTATAATGTTATGTTGTGTCCCGATATTAAAAGATACTGTAAGCAAGTATAACTGCTTTAATCGTCCATTCTGTAGAGTTACGAAACAGAACAGAGTGAAACACAAACAAAAACTATGCAAAGTAGTGTAACATGGGGAGATGACTTCAAATGGTATTACAGAAGCAAACTAAGTGTAGGAGCTATTAGGCGGTTGGATATTCATTCAGTAGGTGACAGGTGAAACGCAGCATCAGCACCTGGGTGGTGGGTGTGTCACAAGGTTTGAAAGGTGCACCACCTTAAGGCCCTTTCAGATAGAACGCGTTTTTCGCCGAGTTCACCGCGGGGTAGGGCGCAGACTCGGCGGCAGACCCGGCGGCAGCAAACACGTCAGGCACGCGTTGCTAAGCGACAGACCAGGAAGTGTTTTCTCCCCGGCACGCTTCGTTGTGAGAGATGTACCTCTCATGGTCGCATCAAAGAGCTTTGCTCCAAGGGAGGAGGAGGAGATCAGCAGCAGATAAAAGGGTGGGGGTCCACCTGATCCTGATAACAAGGCAGAACTTGGGGGAGTTCAGGCTCGTCCGCGAGCTGCATTCTTTCACACAGACCGCTTCCAGCTTTACTTCAGGCTGAACAATGACCACTTTTTTTCCCTGAACTGGCCTCTCCTATTGGACGCGCTAGGATGTCGTCACAGCGCGCTGTGCCCGAATTAAAAAATGTTCAATTCGAGCGCAGCGGCGTCAGCGCCACCGCGGCGGCATGCGTCCACCTTGCGCGCCGCGGTACTCCGCGGCATGGCGGAACGCGCTGCCGCGGCGGTACCACATACACAATGAATGGGTTTGCCGCCGTCCTCTTGCGCTTGCCGCGTTCTATCTGAAAGGGCCTTTAAGATGAATGGATGAGGTAGTGGGGTGAGCCCGGCGGTTGTCCTAATTTCTGTTGACCGCGTATTATTTTTGTGCAGTCTTTTAGTCTAACGCTTTAGTCTTTGATTAAGCTGGACATTTAAATAATCTGAAACAAAAGGAATAAACGGCATCGCTTTGACAGAGGTCTTTGGAGTTGCTCCCTGGAACACGCGCGTCTGACAGATAACCCAGAGTTCAGCCCACGGCGGCACTTTAGTCACGTTTTGCCGTAATAATAAGAGAAACCATTCCGTTCAATAATTAACAAACGGACGCGGCTTGTCAAAGACTGGCTTAGTTTTGATACAATTTTTGTTATTATTGTAATTTATAACGGTTGAATATAGATTAATGCAGAAAATATGTAAGGCTGGAGTCTGACCATCTCTTTGTGGAGGCGGAATTTACCCAACAGCAAAATCACAGGTTTCTCTCCATCAGCATATTATCGTTTTCTTAGAAACATTTATAACATTTTCCTCCTCTTATATATTTCCACATATCAGTCCAACATATTCCAGTGTACACATAAAATGACAAATAGGTGCAGAATCCCAGCCAGGTTAGCTTTTTGCCACCCATGCAGTAACCAAAGACTGAACAAAAGTATAGTTTTTTTTTTTTTCTGCATGTGAAAGACGAAAACAGACCCAGATAACGTTAACACCATGTAAACATTAGATACATGCCAACATTATATTTAGAGCTAACGTCACAATAACTGAGGAAACAGCTGCTTTATGTTTAGTTTATTGACACCACAAATGACAATAAAAGTCTGTAAGGTTTTATTTGTACTGAGAACTGAAAACTCTCGTTAGCTTGTTGTCTTCTTGCAAACGTTTCCAGATCTTCCCTTGTTCTTCTTTTCTCTGGATCGCAGACAAACACGATGATGGACAGAGTATCAGCTGGGGGACGGCGTATTGTCACCTGGGGGAGACACAAAAAGCCTTCGTCAGACGTGTTTTGTACAACCGACAAACGTGAAGTATCTGGTCGTAACAACGTTAATCAACCGCGGATTGCTGCATTTTTGTGATGCATTATCTTCATTTTACATAAACTTACACCAGCTCACCCAAAATATACTTGAAAAGCGAACAAAACAGAATAATCAGGGGACTTACCACTGAGAAAGTGTTGCTACCAGGCTGCTGCCCAGCCGAAAACTCTCCGATGGCCTCCAGTTGTCACGTTTTATAGCAGCATCACATTTAGCTCGTCGTTAGGATCAACTAGCGGCCTAGAAAATTAAATCCAATCCTGGAATGTCGATCAGAACATCAAAAGCACAAATCAACCATTATTTCCAGAGGCAAGCTGTTAGCTTTAGCAGCCGAGCCCACAGCAGCAGGTGGAGGTGGGTGTGAGCGAACAAAGTCAGGTGATTGGTCCATACGCCGCAGGGTAGTTTCAGTAGCAGCAGCAGAAGAAGAACGCTCTTCCGGTTCAAGCCAAAGCAAGATTAAGAAATGAATTTTGGTCGTATTTTATTTCCCGACTTTGTAAAAATAAAGCTTTTAATGGAAAATCAGATAAAGGTTCGTTTTCCGTTTTTCGATTTCCGATTTCAAAACGAAAAACGGGAAACAACTCGTTTACCGTTTTTTGTTTACCATCTTCCAAACGAAAATCGGAAATAGGTTGGATTCTCGTTTTTCGTTTTTTGATATCAAAACGAAAAACGAATGGCCGCGAGGTACACGGTCCAACAACAAACCAAGGCCTCGGTTTGTGCCGATGATTGAACGTGCAGGTCTGACTATCGTTTCCACATAAAAACATTCGGACATTGCCATATTGAAGTTGGCAGATATTTATTCAGGATGAACAGATTTGTGACAGCGGGTCGTTAAACGGGGCCCGGATCAGACAAAAGTTTTTTGTTTTTTTGTTTTTCTCTGAGACTGAGTAAATGGTGAAACTCACCAAACTCAGAATGCCTCTGAACAATCTGATGAATCCAGACATGGTGTAGAGATGCCTGACGGCGCCGTTCTCTGGCCTTGTGGAGCAAATAAAGCCAAGCAGCTGCTCAGTTTCATCCGCCATCGTACAAAGACACAGGCAAAGAAAAGAACCAAGTCCACCACACTAGACACACATCTACAGCATTTTGTCTCTGGATGTCAAGCATCTGATTTTATGTGAACCAATGTTCAACTTTGGGCATCAGTCTCATTTTTTGATGCCGAAATTACGTTCAGTCTGAACGCACTTAAAAGGTTTCACACAGCAGGTAGATGAGACAGTGTGGGGTCCTGTCACAATGCTTTCGATTGATCATGCGGCCTGGCTACTTCGCCACAGGGATATCCCTTTGGCTGACTCTCACCCAGGAGTCTGTGGGATCAAATCCTGCCTGGGCCCTCGTGTAACTTGCCACACATATACATTTAGATCGACATCATTGTATTTTGTGCAAAATGATCCATCCGTCTGAAGACAACAACCACATGGATGAGAGGACATGATTGGTTAATTAATAAAACATTTATTCCAGTCTTTTAAACATCACACAGCTTGTCATCAATGTGCTGGAAAAACTCAGTGTGATTGCTAAGTTCACCTGTCTCATGATAATCATCATGTCTGAGCACAGCGGAGCTTTTTCCTCTTTAACTTCAATCATCTTTTCTTTTTTTTTTCTGGATGCATAGAATTCATACAGCTCATCACAGTATCAGAGACATTTATTTTTCATCCAGGGACAACACGTTAGTTGACACATGCAAAGATCATCCGTTCTACCCGTTGGATCTCTTGGATTTCACAAGTTTTGGGACAAAATATAAATTAGACAAAAATGTCAATTATTTTCTCCATCTGCATATTTCTAAGATATGTTTGACTTCTAATGGTTTCTGTCATCCTAAAGGGAGTGTGAACAATTTAAGGCTTTGCTCTAAAATATTTATCTTGTAGTCCCCTCCTTTTATCATTTACAATAGACTTCATGGAGACAAATACAGTCAGGTGACATCACGCAGGCTGGTTTCACAGAGTGTTAAAAAGACGTTTCTAGTGTGACGGCCATAAAGAGTTCAGTATGAATCGTGTTTTTCATCACATCCTCAAATCTCTGTCAATAAATATGGACAAGCCACATCTTCAAGAACTGGTGAAATAATTTGTTTTGATTAGCTTATAGAAATTGTTGAAGGAAAGAAATATTGCATAAGAAAATATACTTTTTTTTTCTCAATTTCTGTCATATGAATTATGCTGCAGATAGTTTGGCCAGTCACTGCAGAAGGTGTGAAATGTAGTGTCACAACATGACAACATGACAATATGACCAACCACAAGTTGGCTTCAAAACTAAACCAGCTATACATCTAATATGTTTAATTTGCATACGGCATTACCAATAACAAGCAGGTAGAAAGTAATAAAGTTTCAAAACAGATTTTAGTGACATTTTAGAGACAAACAACCTGGTCTGGAGTTTAAGAATAATAATGTATCCATACCCTCCAATTAAAGAATAGGCTAAATTCAGGAGATTAATTAATCTACAGTAGTCACTCAAATAAAGAGAAACTGACAAAAGTCATAGTAAATAAAAATTAGCTAAATTATAATTTAGTGAAATAAATTATTGCTTTTGAATTATTGTTGAAAGTCATAATAATAATAATAATAATATTTGTAATCTGTTCCAGACAAATTAGAGCAATTTGCTCATAAACAGTGGGAAAAAAATACTTGGTGACTTTCATTAATGAAAACATAATTTTTTTTTTAAGGCAGCAAGTTTTTTTTGTTTTTTTTTTAAAGTAAAGCCAACTAGTTTAGTAGATTTGCAGTGTACCTGTCAGCAGGTGCAGAAATCTGATTACAGAAAACACTTGACTGCAGCAATTGCTAAGGTTGTTTATATATATATATATATATACAGTATATATATACAT